>PVJX010021856.1:0-31380 GCA_004027295.1 Dolichotis patagonum | reverse complement strand
CTCAGTCCGCAGCACCACCGCCACCAAATCAAACCAAAACAACAACAACAACAACAACCAACAACAACAAAAAACGATAAACCTCCACCAC
This sequence comes from Dolichotis patagonum, assembly GCA_004027295.1. NCBI lineage: Eukaryota > Metazoa > Chordata > Mammalia > Rodentia > Caviidae > Dolichotis > Dolichotis patagonum. The sequence goes on along the minus strand of PVJX010021856.1, from coordinate 31,289 downwards.
CAACTGAGTAACACTGGTCCTCAACAGTGTTCCCAAACCTGCTGTGCACAAGCCTCCCTTGTGCTTTTAACAAACTCCACACACTAGTTTTAGACACAGTGAAGACTGTTGTGGAGTCTGCCTCACCTATATCAATGTCTATTCTTTTCCAAGCCTCTCCTCCCATGAACAGTATCCCTTTAACCCTTGGAAGAGCTGGGTCAGACCCTCCCCATAGTGAGGCATCTGTTACTGTGACACTTACTCTGTGGCTGTAGGGAGCCATTACCTAGCCCATTGCCTGGTGGTAGAAGACAATATAATACAACTTCGTAAATAAAATGACTGTAACCCACTTTTCTATTTTCACCTGACCAATTCTGTTGTTTACTCTGAGCTCAAAAGTCTGAAATGATGCTTGCCTGTCTGATGGGTCATGGGGGTTCTCAAGCTCTGGCTCTGATTCTCTCAATCACTAGTATCAAAAGAGTGGTTTCCATATGTTCATTCATTGATTCATTCATCCCTTCATGCACTGGAACCTTGTAGAGTGATTAAGAACACGGAGACCTGACTAATTTGAACTTGTTCCATAGGCTGTGTCCAGATTGACTTCTCAGAGCCTCAGTGTGCTAGTCGGTAAATAGGGCCTCTAACTGCTGCTAACTAATGGGAGTGTCATAGGGATAAGAAGGATGGCGCGGCACCTTTAAAAGTCACTTTCTGAGTTTGAGACCAGCCTGGGCTATACATGAAGCCAGTCTGAACTAATGGCAATGCCCTGCAATAAATAGATTAATTAATTAAAAGTCATCTTTCATTATGATTTCAGGTACCATCTAGCAGCTAGTATATTGGCCTCCTTCAAAAGTGCCATTTGGCCTCTCCAGCCTCCGGAAACAGCCCTAACAGACTCTGATCTTTTCAAGGGGTTATTGCTCTGCTGAAAACACTGAATTGTTAATTAGTCAGAACTGTTGTGCTGCACACTGGCATCTGCTTCTGGTTCAGATTTTCACGTAGACCATGGAGCCAATGGAGCTGGAAAAGCCTGTGCAGCCCACAACAACTGATTCCTCGATCACCTGACCCAGAGAGAAAAGGAACCCTAAACAAATCCTGGCATGGAGTCTCAGAACTAGGAGAAATAACAGTCCTAAGAACTAGAAGACAAGGTCTTTGGTATATACTATGAAATAACTTCTTATGAGAGATACCACCGTTTGCCTCAGCAAATTAATATCATTCCATACCACAGCCTATCTGTTTTCTCCAATTTAAAAACCTTTGGCCAAGAAGTTAGTGTATTTCACAACCTAAACTTTCCACTTTTCATTTTCTAATTGATATCCCTTAGAACTACCATATACCTGTGTATGCAGGTATATGTGCTTACTATGCTATCCTCTCACTTTCTGGAGCCGCAACCCTCACCCTAATATAGACAGAGAGACAGAGACAGACAGGGAGACACAGACAGATGGACAGACACACAGAGACAGAGGGAGACAGAGATAGAGACAGAGAGAAACAGACAGAAAGACAAAGATGACAGAGGCAGAGAGACACAAAGAGACCAAGAAAAAGATAGGAAACAGACCTTGAAAAGTCCAAGGACTGTGTCTGAGGACTTAAATATACTTACTATGTTCTCTGTGCTTTCACTTAAAGAGCAAGATGACTATGAGCAATTTGGTGAAATTCTCTAAGCCAGAGTTTTCTCATCCGTCAGTTGGGGATGTAACTGTCTGACTTAGGGTGTTGTAAAGGTTAAATACAGTTACCTGTGGTATAGTTTTCACACAAACTCTATGCTCAGTGAGCCCACCAAAGACATTAGCTATCATGTTCTTTTTTAGGAAATTAGTGCTCTCATAATTTGCCCCCATGTCTAACATTCACCGAGGCAGTGTTGTAGCTCCATTATAAAGACGAAGCAGCTTGCTAAGTAAGTGGTAGAACCCAAATCCCTATTAATCTGTGATCATACAGCTGGACTTCTGCTCACAATTTTTATGCACGCATTCGATAACTTTCCAAACATGTTATTGGGGTTTCTGCTGTCTCCCTCTTATGCACAAAGCACATGCCTTGCACAGGGACATATAAGCGGATGCTGTCGCTAACTTTGCTTGACAGTTGTGGGAGGGTTCACGTGATGATGATTTTACATGTAGATGCACAAATGTGGACAGGAAAGAATACTAGAAAAGCAAGATCTTAGAGATAATTACGGTCTTTCTATCTCAGACATTGTAATTTTCACCTCTGGTAGATCTTTTTTTTATATTGTCCATGACTCCACTCAACATGTTCCAGCATTCCTCTACCTTCTTGATGCTACAGAATATAACTATAATACCTATTTTACTGTTTGCATCTGCTAATAATATCATTTATACCACCTCTGGGTCAGTTTTTATTGAGTTTCTGCACAATACTGGGAAGGTAAAAACCTTCTCTGTGAATTACAAGGTTTTTCTGCTCGAGTTGGCAGGAACATAAACTATTCCCAGCCCCATGTGAGTGCTCAAGACTGCAGTTTGTCTCCTTCAGGCAGCCTCCCTCTGCATCAAATCACACTCAGCTAAATAGTCAAAGGAAGCCAGGCGGAGTGGTGCGTGCCTGTCATCCCAGCACTTGAGAGGCTGAGCCAGGAGACTGTCGAAAATTTGAGGCCCGCCTGGGCTACATAGTGAGTTCAAAGCTGTAGTGAGAACTTGTCTCAAAAAACAAAACAAACAAACAAAAACAAGGGTCAAGGAAATTGTGCAAGTCTCCAAAATGTTCTCTCTCTGACTGTTCCTCTGTGTTTCTCACATTCTGAGTCTCAGTCTGTGGACCTGTGTCTCTATCTCTTTCTTTCTCTCCCTCACACATCTCTAAAGCTCTCTCCTCTTGGTCTGAGCGCCACCTTGGACCCTGGCATCTTTAGTCACCCCACCTGCATCTCTCCAGCTCTGGGACACAAACTGTATCAGCCTGGTCCTCTCTCAGCAGACTGGGCAGGCACTCAGTTGACACTCATTAGTAACTGGTAGCCCAGGGTCTCTAGGCAGCCTTGCCCTGTCCAAGTGCAGAGTCACTCCTTCAGCACTGTGTTCCACTGCCTGGCTGGGTGCTCAGTCCTAAATTCCATGTCTGTCTCCAAAAGGGCGAGAGCTTTGTGAGAGGCATTGTTTCTCTTGGATCCTGAGTCTTTGATGTCTTGAGCCTTTTGCAGTTTAAATCCAAGCTGAAATCAAAGAGCTGTTCTAGACAGCTGAGGTGGACTGAGCCCCATAAACAGCCATTAGTAATTTAGCATGACAGCCGCAAGTGATGTGCAAATGTTAAATTTCATTCATGTAGTAACATTATAAATTCACTTGTTTGCTCATTCATTCATCAAACACTCACTGAGAGGGCCCATGTGCCAGGGAGTGTGCTCACCGGTGTTACAGCACTGAGCAAGACAGACGGGAAAGGAGGGCAGATGATAAGTACCTAGAAAAAGCACTGCCGTCAGTGGTGAGTACTGAGCTAGACATAGCGGAGCAACACATGTGTCACACACACAGACTCTGCCCTAACATCCACCTCACCGCATAGACCCCGTCCTCCATTCTTGCGCTTATTAGCGCTTTGTAACTAGAGGAGCTCTGAAGAAATCGGTTTGGCAATGGGACAGCGACTGGGGAAGCTGGTGCACTCTGGGTGATCACAGGTGCTGCCGCCCCACACAAGACTTCACAGCTCCTGCAGTTCAAGACGATGCACGCCCGCAAGGAAGGCGCGGCGGAGGCGGAAGTCCAGCGTGGCATCTCTTCTTTTCCCCTGGGCTTGTTTGCTGCGCACGTGCGCGCACACACACGTCTGAGCACTTGTGGATACCCTCATTCCCGCACATCCAGGTTTCTGAAGGGGGAGGCCGGCGGGGTCAGGGTGCTCCGCCGGCACAGTCCAGCCTCAGCCCCTCTGGACTTCAAGTCTTCCCTCCGCTTCTCCAGGCCAAGGCGAAAGGGCACAGGCCTGGATATCACTTACTGCCTAGGACACACGCCTGCCGTCCTTGACAGCTTTCTACACCTCCCTGGGGAAAAAGAGGTCTGCTTCACCACGTCTGTGAGGACAAAGTGGCACAGACCTTGGCCCACCCGAAGTCCGGAGTGACAGCCACTGCGGCTGAGAAAATTCTTCCACACTGACATCTCAGTTAACAATATCATGTTGGTGCATCACGTGACCAGGGGCACCTCTGGTTTTCTATCACCCTCATTGACTCTGGATGACTGGCTGGATGAGGAAGAAGAGAAGAAAGACGACGACTAACCCAGGCAGCTCCCAGGCAGGAGGAGGGACGGTGGCGGTGGCGCAGGGACTCCTCCCGCGCCTGTCTGCAGGGCGTGGCCACGGCCCAAGGCCAACCCAGGCTGCAGTGTGCTGACACCAAGGCAGCAGACTGCAGAGAGGCAATGTTTGCACAGCCGGTCTCCGTGGCAACAAGCAAGTCAGCCAGAAGGCATTCCTTAACAGGCAGAGAAATCCTCAGCCCCCTCCGCATGGTTCCAGGTGATGGACGTGGTCCACGCGGGGCAGCCAGCGGCTCCCCAACCCAGATCTCTAGAGCAAACGTCAAGCAGAAAATCCACGGCCCAAATGTACGCATATTTCATTCAAATAGTTTATTACCAGATCTCTCCCCGCTAAAATGTACATGTAGTTCGACCGACTACTCTTCAGTTGAGGGAAACAAAACCAGAAGTGGTAGCTCAGCACTGGTGATGGGGAAGCAAGCATCTCAGCACAGTAAGAACAGAGGCCGCGCAGGGACCCTGTCATAATGCCTTGCTTGTTACAGAGCTGACTCCAAGTGGGCCACAAGACAACAAACTACCCTCAGAGAAATCTGTAGAGCAGATTAGCAATGTCTTCATCAACAATTAAAGCACCTGCCCCAGGGATCCTGCCTTAGGGCCACAAAGTCCCGTTTTGCCCATTGCTTCAGGTAAATCCCTGGTCCCAGTGCCCAAGTGAGGGTTTCTGGAAAGATCACTCAGGAAACTATTATCAGCAGTTATGCCTTCACTCGGGGTAGTTTCTCAGAAAGCACAGTAAACCATGAGCCTGAAGTACTGAGCTGCAGGCCAAAGTTTATTGGGAGAAAGAATTAGCAGAGAGAGCAGGGCCTGTTTGGGGCAGGTCGAGCTGGTATCCAAATGGGAGCCCTGGAACACAGTACGCTGGGGGCCTGCTAAAGTCAGTAGCAGAAAGATGAGGGGAAAGGGAAAGATGGAAAGAGTGATAAAGACCAGCTTCATATTTTGCTTAGGTTTTACTTTTCTTCTATTATGTGTGTATAGTCTCCTGTTGTCATACGACCATAGTGACCACAAGCTCATTTGGTTTTTATATCTAGCAGGCATCAGAATACCAATTGTCCCGTATCTCAGCAAGGTGTCAGATGGAACTTCTGTAAGGAGACCTATCGTGTGCTTGTTCAGAGTTAAAAAGAAACATGACTACGTTCAAATCGACTACACATCAACTGTCTGCAGAAACATGTGTATGGAGTGCTTGAATATAGGGTGCCTGAACTGAGATGTACTGTGTGTGTAAAATACATTTCAGACCTCAAAGACTTGGAAAGATGCATGTAAATTACCTCGATGATTTAAACATTACATGCTGAAATAACAGTTTGGATTTTCTTGATTAAAAATATTAAGATTCAATTCACCAGCTTCTTTTTCTTTTGCTAGTGTGGCTACCAGAAATATTTAAGTTGCATATGCACCTTGTACTGTATTTGTATTGGAGAGAGCCGGTCTAGAATATCAATAGGGTTTTTATTTGCAGAAAGAGGAAAGAAAGGTAGCGAAGGGATGATTACTCATGGCAATCAAAAGCTATCGTGAGGCACAACCACTCACTTCCCTAGAACTTTGAAACACAGGAAATATAACCATCTTCTGGGAGTTTGGATGGGAGAGGAATAATCATATAATGGCTCAGGGCTGAGATTTGCAATATAACCTTTAAAGGCTAGTTTGGTTGTCAGTCTGAGAGGGAACAGAACCTTCTGGAACATATTTATATAGTTTATTGGGGAAAAATATTGCTTCAGTTACAAGGGACACTGGTTAGCAATGGGGCATGACAAAAGGGATCACAGTACCTATCAAAGCAGTTCAGGGCGTAGACTGACTTGGACTGTCCAGACTGACTCGGACACCGGTAAGCAGAAGACCCCAGTGACTGAATTCACCGAGTCATTAATAATTGTTAATCACTGTGCTAGTACAGTCACTGGGAATGTTATTTCATCATTATGCTAGAACTGTCCCAAGCAAATGGGGTATATGGTCACCCTACCTTGGCAAATTCATCCTCATTTATTGATCTCATTGCAGCCTTTGTATTGTACCAAATGTGCCTGAGTTAAGACATACGTTTTTAAATGTACTAACATTACTAAAAAATTGAGGTGCTTCTTATAATGGATATAGGCTTCTTTGTGTTATTAAGTTAATAGCATGTTTTATGCATAATGATATCTTATAATCTAGAACACAGAGTAACTGGGTTCCCATATGCATGACTTGAAGGAAAGTTCATGGATCTGAAAGTAAAAATGCTCACCAGGTGACTGTATTAGAAAATGGCAAGTGGGAATTTTGATTTTAAGCTGTAGTCTCTTGGAAATTTAGTTAATACATTAAGAATGAGTTCTGAGTCTATAAGAGCAAATCCCAGATTCAGCACTGGCGTGAATTTATTGAGGTTATTCTGTTGCATGGAAATCTGTTTGAAGCCCCAGGTTTACCCAGAAAACAGTCCTCGCGTCAGTGTGGACACCACCATGACACCAGCCCTTTTGAAGGAGAAGAAGCAGTAAAATGGTTTAAAAGGTGACTGAGACAGTCAAATGAATTCGGGGATGGAAGGTGAACTTTAATGAGATGTTCAAGGGACACACATCAGCACAAGAAAAGATGTTGGTTGTGTCAGCTATAGCTGAAGTTCAGATAAACCACTGGAGCTCGGAGCAAGTACTTGGAGTTAATGAAGAAGTTACCAGATAGACTAGTGGTGGTTTGGGGTTTTCAGCCTCTCTGGACTACTACAGTTATTGGGAAAAAGTGCTGTAATTGATTAGCTACATCTGATGTTGGCTCATAAGGGGGTAGGAATTAAATCACAATTATATTCAAAGCATTATTTTATTAGAGATGTGTTCTTTAAAGAAACAGACATCACAAGGTAATATATACAATAAGAAAAACCACTGAAAGTAACTTACTTATTTTGTCCAATTGTCTCAAAATCTTTCACAATGATCTCAAGGGAAGACGAGAAGTCCAGTGGTACACCCCTCAAGTCGAACTCCAAAATCTGTTCTCACAAAAGTTATAAAAACAAAAAAGGTGTTAAGTGGGTTCAGGAATATAATTAAGATGCACATGCTGCATACTGGAACATTACTTCACCAAGTACAATCTCCAAATTACTCAATTCTATAGGTAGAAATTATTAAATTCTAAACCTGAAGGCAGTTGAGGATTATAAGAAAACAAACCCAGAAAAATATGAAGGATTCCTACTTCCCATCTTCCGGGTTCAGTGGCTTTAATATAGGCCCTCAAGACTCTGACTCAGTCAGAGAGACTGACCTAATGTCTACCTCAACTGTTGCAAGAATACAGTGAAGTGTATCTATGAAAATGCTTTCTTCAATGGGTATTTTAAAATTGTTTGCTTTTCTTAATCGTATTACTATCAAACAAAGGAGAATAATCTATGAAAACATCTTCTAAACTGCATCAGCCTACTATTTTAAGTTCCACTGGGGTCAGTGTTGTACTCAGCTGACTTTTCTGAGTTTCTCATTTTAGTGCAACAAATTGCTTTCTAGTACTAAATGAAAAAAAAAATCATCACACCATGTTGCCTTTGACTGATTGAATAATAAATGAATTAAGTAAATCAAGCAATGTTTTGAGGCTCCTTGCAGTGGGTTTGGAATGGAAAGAAAACTTGTCTCATAGCTCATAAAGAACACACTCACCAATCCCAGTGGGTTTGGGGTTGGTATTTCATTTAGATTTGGCCTCAATTATACAATGGCAGTTGGGATAAACACATTTGCAATGGAAGAAACAAGCCACACTGGAAACGAAATGGAATTCGAAGTCCTGCTGAATGCATGGCAGCTCATATGGAAGCATATCTGCCTGCCAAATAGAAGTCACAAAAGCATGCAGAATAAATGTACTTTATTTTATTCTCAGAACTCTGTGTCAGGTGCAAGGACTGCACAGTGATCAGTCAGTCAGGTCTCCTGTTCTCCTGCTCCTGGAGTGTAGCTGGCTGCTCTGGGTTCCAGGGAAATCACAAAGAAGTGAACTTTCCTCAAGACCTGCATGAGAGCAGCAGGACTTCTCAAAAGCAAGAAGAGGCTTTGTATTTCTCCTCACTCAAAGGTAAGACTCAGCCCTTATCCTACAGAGATATTGAAACTATTTGAGAGATGAAAGGGTTTGCAGGGGGTGGAAGGGAACTCTTCATAGCCTGATGACTCAGTGAAAACAACAAAGATATTCATTACTGTCCTTGTCTTCAGAGGTTTCACCAGCTTTTGAAATAAACAGTGGGACTAATCATCAACTTTGAAATACTTAGTCAATGTATCACAATTTTATTTAATGTGAAGAACTACAATTTTCATCTATCTATGAGAATGTTAAATACAGAGCTACTTATAAAATAGGTATAAAGTCAATAGTAGGGGAAGCAAGTTACATCACATTCTTTCAATGGAATATTACACAGTCATTAAAATACTTTGAACTGAATGATATAGGTATACGCTCAGGATATAATAGAAAGAAAAAATAGAATAAGAAATTATATTTGCTATTTGGTGCTAGAGTGTATTTCAGACCTCATATTTTATTATTTATTCAATAAACATTCAATGGTATATAATGGTTGCATTGAGACAATGGGATCAAAATTGCTTTGATAGTATTTAAAGTTTTCAAAATTTCTATGTTAAGTATACATATTTTTGTCAACTTAAAAAAAAGTCACTACTCAACTAGAAGTACCATGTAATATGCTCCTAATTAATCACATTTAATTGTATGCACTTTGGACCCTTCGTTTTACTACTTTGTTGTTTTGTTTTGTCCTGTGGGTCTCTGCCTCTTACTGGGGATTGAATCCAGGGCCTCCCACATGCTAGGAAAGGGTGTGGCCCACCACTGAGCACCATCTCCAGCTGCAGATATGTTTCTACCTGCGGAGTTTCCCTGCCCGGACTTGGAAGACAAGCTCACCCTTCCCCTTGCCTATGGATGTTCCCTAGACATGCCGTAGCAGTGGACCGAGGCCACGCGGTGAGCTGGGACAGAGCTCGGGGAGTCTCGGCTTCCTCCCTGTTGTCCTGGCTCCACTCCTGCTCTACTGCAGGCTGTCATTCGTGTTTCTCTTTTGAACTGCACCACTCTCGGTGGAATAATGAGAGATGGAGGGGACAGAGGTGAAATACAGAAATTCCCCTTCCAAAGAGAAGAGTTAACCGCTGACTGAAAAGGGATGATCAGACCCATCTTATCCATTAAAAATAAAATTAAAAAAACAATGCAGTCACCTCATTCCAGACAGGGTTGAGTTCATTATCAATTTTCTTTGTTTTTTTCTTCTCATCTGCAAATAAAAAATAGGAGATTCAATCAACTAGTGATAAAGCGCGTGTAAAATGCATTTACTCTCTCAAAGCTCATTATCTGAGAGCCTGTATTATGTGCCCACATTTCCCCACTCACAGCCGCCAGTGGGGACTGCCTGAAGCTGGACTTTCCCAGCAGAACGGCACTTGTTGTAGCATTTTCCCCATCCCTGAGTTCACAGGGTGTTAAAGATGGGCTTCGCAATCATGGGAGTGCCGGAATGCTCTGCCCAGCTCTTAGCCAGGTTGCCCAGGGCCTCTCTCTCCAACTTCCTGCTGAAAGAAGCCGGGGAGCTGACCCCTGAGGTGCTGGTACTCCATCTTGCAGATAAGAATGCCGAGCCCCAGAGCTGCGCCATGTGGTGGAGCCCTGAGCAAAACCCGGCATTTCAGCTCCACCGCCCTCGCTGCCTTGAGTCCGTTAAAACCCAAACACAGGAAAGGTGAAGCTGAACTCTCTCTCTGAGGTTTTGACAAAGGCAGAGGAGAGGGACACTACCTAGGAGCAGCCCACTTCTTACTCCCGGCCCAGCTTTTCTGAAGACCGGTCTTTGCCTCTGTCTGAGCCGGCGTGGTCCACCTGTCTAAGGGAGCCAAGGAGTCAGTCCAGGCATTGCTTCAAGTTTCCCTCAGCAAACTCCGCAGAGCAGGGCCTTTCTTGGGTCCCTGTCCTCAGATGCTCACCAAAATAAAAGCTAACCCCTGAGCACCACACACTGTGTAAGCATTATCTCATATCCTTAGAAACAGTATGTGTTTCTGTTGCCATCCTCCTTTCACAGCTAAGGAAACTGAGGAGAAATGTATTTAAAGTCACCCATTCAAAAAGTGGCAGGATAAAGCTCTGAACCCAGGCAGTCTCACTTCGAGGGGCCACACTGTGAACCACACCTCAGCTTTCTTCCCCTCTGCTGCTGCGGAATGTAGGGGGCAGTCGGCTTTGTTTAGCCAAAAGTCACAATGCTCCCAGCACAGAGCCGCTGTGGGACTGGCCACCTCATTCCTCCAGACCACAGCATAGCAAGGCTCTGAGTCACAGCCCTTAGTCTGCTAAGCACTAACTTTTCCGCTTGAGTAGGCATCACATAATCTAACTGGCTTCCTTTTCTATGTTTCCCTCCTGCAAGAAGGGAGAGATGGGGATAACGAGAGGCCAGCTCAAGCCAGGGGACCTCACAGCTTAACCTACAGAAATGGTCCACTAAGTGAGTTCTTCACAAGCATGAATCAACTTCATTTTCCCACCACACAAATTGTTCTTTTTTTTTGGTTTGTTTTGGGGTTTTTTTGGTACTGGGGATCGAATTCACCACCTTGAACTTGTCAGGCAGGTGCTTATGCAGCTGAACTAAATCCCCGGCCCCACACAAATATTTTTCAAATACTATTTGGCAGCTCTCACCCAGCTGGACACTGTGAGAAATACAGAAATGCCCACAACATGGTTCCTGCCTTCAAGAGACAGATGTGTGACTGATACCACAGGGCTCCACAGGGACACGGCACCACAGGGACATGGGTGAAAATGCAAACTCACAGGGAAGAAAGCTGACCTCCTGCCTTAGTACCATGAAGGAAGGGCTCACACAGGGAACAGAGGCAGCACTGGGGACTGAATGACCAGGAGGAACTGCAAACGAGGAGCTGAGACGAAAAGCTCACTCCAGGTAGAAGCAATAAGGTGGATCAGCCTCAGAGCAGGGGCCATCTGGCCATGTCTGAGACTCTGCAGAGGCCAAGAGGCTGTAACTAAGGGGCAGAGCATCCGCTAAAAGGGCTGCCTGGGAAGGTCATGGTCAGACTAGGAATCTTTGACTACCAGGCTAAGCTCCATATGGCTGATATAAGGCACTTTAGAGAGGAGCATATTAGAAACCGTAGTTACATTATGATCCCATGAGAAAAACAAGTTGTTCCACAGCTCTGCCAGTGAATAATTCAGTTGTGTGTTAAGAACAAAAGGGAGCAGCTGAATCCATGCAAAAACCAGTTCACCACAGACCAGGTAGAGGGAGTTCACCTTCCTGCAGCTCCCAGCACCAACCCAGGATGCCAGTGCTTAGTGTGGTACCCCTGGGGGTGCTCCCTGCACTCCAGGCATTGAGAGCCAGTTACCTGTGTCACCACGTTTATTCCTCCTAGCTAACCTAGCTAACTACTATTACACCCAGTTTACAAATAAAAAGAATCCAGAATGGTTAGGTAACTGGCCCAAGATCACAGAGCCAGGAAGAAACCCTCTAAGCAATCTACTCTGATTCCGGGCCCTTACATCTAACCCTTCACGCTCTTGTTTCTTTGGCTAATATGGCTGGCATTCACTCCTTCCCTTCTTGAGAAACCCAGCTCAATTTCTTCTAAAAACGGGGTTCTGATTTATATAAAAAATGTGAATGTTATATTTTAGCAAAAACTTATTCTCACACATAAACATGTCAACCAAAAAAAGATAAATTATTTTATTATCAGCAACCAGAGTTAAATGTATTATTCAATTATTTGAGTTGACTTCTTTTTATTTTAAAGAGCAAAGTTTCAGGCATTGTTGTGGTTTGTGTCTGGATGTCACCCCCAAAGCCTCGTGAAGTTTTAGATGGGGCTTCAGAGGTGGCTGCATCTAGAGTGTGTGAATGCTTTGTGATGCAGTACCAGGATTAAGGGTACTGGGATAAAGGGTGGATGAGTGCTGGATCAGGCCACTGATTGAATTGGCACCACCCTACCCTCGGTAGACTGGATATAACATAAGGGAAGAAAGAGGTTGGTATCCCCCTTTCCTTGCTTGCTTTTGCTGTCTTCTGCTGCCATGAACTGTTTCTCCTCTGCGATGCTCCTCTACCAAGCCTTGGACCCAATTATGGACTGAAACCTCTACAAACTGTGAGCTAACTTTCCCCTTTAACTTTGGGTATGGAGTATTTTGTTCCAGCAATGAGAAAAGTAACTAAGACAGGCACTAAACACCCAAATAAATTATAGGACACTCCCTCTCCTGCTCTCTGATTTTTCCTTCCTATGGAAAGGAATTAAATACTTTTAGCCTAGAACAAACAACTGACTCAAAAACAGAACACTTTCGACTTGAAGGCAGTATTCAGAATGTTTCCTGTTTTCTGGTTAGCTATGTCTGCCTCTCCCTAGTTCTGTGAAGGTCACCACTGCAGTTGTTAACTCAAATGCCAGCCTCCTGACAAACAGGCCTGAACAGCCACCTCCCTCTTCACAGAACTATTTCCTTTGCTGGTCACCTACCAGACAGTATGCCAAAGCCTTGTTGAAAGGATGTGCATGACTCCTAAGACTAGCCTACAACACCTAGGCCAAATTGTCAGCCCTGAGACATAAACGGAACTAATGTCTTACAGTCAGTTGACTGTAAATAAAGTACTTACCCTCCAGAATGTAGAGGGGCCTCTTCTAACTAGTGAAAGCCATAGGCACAGAACTGAAGCTTCCCAGAGGAGAAATTCTGCCTCAGAACCATAAGGCAGAAACCCTGTCTGAGTTTCCAGCCTACTGACCTCCCCAACGGATCCCAGACTTAGAACCACAGCATCAACTACTACCTCAGTTTCCAGTCCAACCTCCATCCAGCGCTGCACACCTTACACCTGCCATTCTCTGCCATCATGTGAACCATATCCCTAATCCCCCGCCCCCAATGGTTGTTTCGCTGGAGGAACCAGATTAAGCCAACCATTCATAGAAGGTGCCTCTGACAGTAATAACACCCACGCTGTGACACATTTTTAAACACTTCCAAGCACACACCATCTTACTGGTCCTGATAAATCTGCAGGAAAAGGACAACTGACGGCCTAGCTCTTCTGACTAGACTTTCATATCAGTGAAATTTCCATTTTTCACTGTTACCTTCAAAAGACACAAAGTTCAACAACCTCACTCAGAATCCTCATGTGTGAATTGATGAATTCAGCCAAAGTAATCTTCAAATTTTCCTCCAGTGCCAGCAGTGCGTGAGGCTTAGGAAGTGATCCCAAGCCCCAAACGGATACACCTTTCTGAAATGGCCCCAGGAGAAATAGGGGTGCTGTTCACAATGTTTTGCTCAACCATGCAGTTAGACCTGACCCCCCTTAAAAATACTTTCACATTTTTCAGGGACCCCCTTTTCCCCAGAAATGAACAATGACCCACAAATTCATCGACTACTTGACTTCACTGAGCCCCTGAAGCCAATTCACACATGGTTAATATTTATTATGCACTCTGAAATAGTCACTGCTCCCAGCAATCTGCATGAGTTATCTGATTTAATCTTCAAAATAACTCTAAGCGGTGAATTCTATTACGATCATCTCCACTACAGCAGAGAAAACCCAGACAGGGAGAGGTTCAGCAACTCATCAGCAGTTACACAGCCAGGAAGTGGCGCAGGGATTCAAACGCTCTCAGACAGAGAAACAGGACTTCCTGACATTGGAGAATCAAGACCACAGAGTGACACCTTAAATAAAGTCTGGAAGTATTTTATTAATAATTTGGGTGAGCTGGATTTCATTCATTTGCAAAGTATTATGTCAGAGGTTGCTTTAATAATTAAATGAGAACATGAATACAAAATGCCCAACACTGGACCTGGCACACAGTAGACACTAATCAAGCAGGAGCTGTCCCGTCATTCTTTCTAGCAACAGGGCAGTGCCCCTGCATGGTTAAGGGTGGTCCAGGGCTACGAAGCCCTGGAGGCCAGGATTCCAGTACACACAGGAAGTGTCCGTGAGGCTGGGGAGAGCCCAGGTAGAATGGCTCTTCCACATGGCTCCATTCCAGGTCTCAGAGGCCTCCTGGGGCAGCTGCCATGTGGGCAGCCACTGTCCTCCTTGCAGCCGGCCTGGCAGCCACTGGAGTAGGTACCCTTAGGAGCTGGTGAAAGCTCCAGTAAGGGCCAGCAGACTTCTCAGTCCTCATGACTTGAGCAAGACCCCGAGGAGCTGCCCTGGGAGTCTCCTCTAGAGGAGTGTCTCTCACTTAGCTTTCTGATTCCTGCTGCCCTAGTACTCAAGAAAGATGTTGGTTGCCAAACAGGTTTCAGAGAGAAAAGCACTAGGGCCAAGCAGTAACTGCAGTTCAAAGGAAGGCTGTTTAATGCATTGCTGAAGCAGCCGCTGAGGGCACTGACAGACAGCACTGCCCAGTCCAGGCAAAGGCAGCCCGGTTTCCCTCCCTTTTCTATGCTCTATGTATGCCTGGCCTCTGAGGCGCCCTTTCAGGCCTGCATGTCTCCAGTCAAACCCAAATTCTCCAAGGGAACTGCAGTCAAGTCTGTAACTTTGAGGGGCTCACACAGAAGCTCCTCTCTAAAAGCCACCCTCACAGAGTGGCTATGTCACGCATTTGCCAACTACCAGGACTCAGATGATAAGAGCCCAGAACTGACTGTCTCGGTATTGATTTTGTGAGTGAGCATCCACTTGTAACACACGAGAGCTTCCATACTATGCCCATGTTATGGAGGGGAATCCGAGATGCAGTGACGCTAACTGACTTACCCCAAGTCACAGAGCTACTGAGTATCAAGCTCCAGCCCAAGTCTACTCCATGTTCAGACTGCGCTCTTAGCTACCACCTCAGATGCAGGGCCAGCCTTCCTTGCCATGGCCAGGGGCACTTTGGGCTGCTTCCTTTAACTTTCACTAGTTGAGTCCTTCATTTAAAAACACGTATCTAATACCTAGCAAAAATAGTTACCACACATAGAGTTAAGACTTGCCAGGCGTGCTCCCTAAGGCTTGCTAGACCCATTTTGAGGCTCCATAAAGGAAAGTAGGAAATAAGGCCAGGATTTGACTGGGGGTGTTCTGGATCCTGTGCCTTCATTGCTGCAGCTTCTGACTGGAATGTTTCTGTGACATAATTTGCTGTAGAATGAATTAACCCTGGTACTCAGCAAATCCACTTCCAACCCGGGAGGCGGGGTGGAGCCAAAAGTGTCTTGTAAAAGGGGGATGAAAAGGTCCGCACGGCAAAGTGGCAGAAGAATCCGTGAGGAAGAGTGGAAGTGCCCAGAACACAGGGAACATTACAGCATGTGAGTTAGAATCAGCAACTGCTCCCCCAAACCAGCCTGGGGAGGATCAATCCTCTGCCCACCCTACTCTTGAAAGACATATCAAGAGAAAATAGGACAGTCACATAAAAGAATTTTAAACACGAAAGCAAAGTTTGGAATCAAACCCTTGATAAATAGATCCTATCACTTCTAGCCAAAAGACAAAGATTGAATTTACTCTGGGCCTCAGATTCTGGTGTCCTATAAGCAGTTACCTTACTCCACAGTTAGCAGTCTTGGTGGGATTGACTCCACTGTGCGCAGTTTTAAGTCACTTTCCTTGGTCACCCAGCCTTCAAACGACTTTGAGTGCTGGGCTCGTTAGTGAGCAGTTTGGTTGTTCGCTGAGGATGTGAGCACTGGGAGAATTGGAAATAGAGTGTTTGTGGGCTATTGTTGTTCAGTGAAGCCTGGGACAGGGAAATGGTATTAAAGCAAGAAATACGTCAAGCACAAGGAAATGTGCCATGCATTTTTCAAGGAATGGGAACACACATGGCACTAAGAGTCTTAAGATCCAGATTCTATTCCTACCTTTCCTCTTCCTGGCTACACATCTTTGGCC
Source organism: Dolichotis patagonum (assembly GCA_004027295.1). Classification (NCBI taxonomy): domain Eukaryota; kingdom Metazoa; phylum Chordata; class Mammalia; order Rodentia; family Caviidae; genus Dolichotis; species Dolichotis patagonum. The sequence goes on along the minus strand of PVJX010021856.1, from coordinate 14,960 downwards.
CCCCTTGATCTGAGTCTCAATATAATCATCTGTAAAATGGGTATAAATATCCCTCTAGTGTTGTGAAGAATAAATGAAATCGAGCCAAGGAAAGGGCTCTCTACACTGCAGTTCCCTGGGAGGTCCCTTCTCCAAGGCATATTACAAGTGGAAAGTCATTATTAGGTGACCAGCACCCTGTGGTAGCCTGGAAGGCACTGGGAGCTCTAAAAAGGCCTCTGTGACCAGAAGAGTCTGGCCCAAAGGTATCAGTGCCCCAGGCCCCCAGGCAGAATTGGCTGGAGGAAGTACAAAGAGCCCAAAAGTGAAAGGGGTGCGGTACCCTCCTGTGAAAGCCTCAGAAGTGCAGTGGGAAGATTACCAGCCACACGCAGACGTCACAAAGACCAAAAACCCAGCATGGCTAGGGGACAACAAAGGGTGGTCACAGCCTCTGCTGAGGGTGAGTGTTACAGCTTCAATCTGCCTGGACTTCCAGCAAGATGTCTAACTCACTCTGCCTGGGATCAGTCTCTTCAAGAATAAAAGAATTAATTATGCATTTGTTACTTTTTGATGAGGAAAAATGAGTAAATTAAAATTAATAAGTAAATGTACATGAAACGGTGCTAGTCACCTGTTAGCATCAGTACAATTTGCAAATGATATAATGTGGGTTTTTAGGGCTTAAATCGCATTGCACTCGTCCTTCATTATACCCTGCCCCCGTCTGTAGCACAGACTCTAAGGTTTGTGCAGGCAGGGCCCACATGCCCCTGTCCCCCACCCTATCCACAGAGCCACATGCTGGATTCAGCTGTCCAAGGGGAGGCAGCAAAATAGAAAGGAGGGAGGACAAGGGAGTGCCTGGGCAGTGAGTGTGGTCAGTAAGGGAGGACAAGCAAAACGTAATTTTTATATTATTTGCTGAAAAGAAGGAAGGAAGGAAGGAAGGAAGAAGAAAGAAAGAAAGAAAGAAAGAAAGAAAGAAAGAAAGAAAGAAAGAAAGAAAGAAAGGTAGATAAGGGATTTTTTTCTAAGTCAAAAACCATGCTGTTGGGATGAAAAAGATGGCAATAAACCAATGAATGGAGATGAAGTGAAATTTAGCTTCATCCTGGCAGTTAAAATTACATCTTTAACACTTATAAATTAGGGTTCTAAGTTCCACAAATGAAATGATTCAAACTTGGTTATCGGTGGAACTGATTCACCGCTAAACTATGTCACCTCTGGTCTTGTGAGTCATAAAGATTTTTATTACCCTAGGGGAAGCTCAGCCCGGGAGGGTTTTCTTTGTTTTGTCTTGTCTTTTTTTTCCATTTCTTTCCTTGCCTTTCCTTCTCTTCTCCTCCTGGCCTCCTCCTCCTCTCTATCTGTCTCTGTCTCTCTCTCTCTAATTCTTTGGTGCTCTGTATACTTTCTTCCTTTCTCAGGCTGGACCCACATAACCCCAGCACACGGAACAGCTCAGTCTGAGGGCAGAGGTGGTCAGGCCCTGCGTAGAGAGCTGCTTCCTTGTGGGCACCAAGCCCCGTGCCTGGACAGCATGGCCTGGGCGTGGGGGGAACCCTGCCCTGCTCCTGCCTCAGTTCTCCCGCAGGGAAAAGGAGTAAGGAATAACACTTCCTTCCTCCGAATGAAGTGAGGACTGAATAACACACACCAGTGGGGTGCAGCACAAGAACAGAATAAAAGGTGGGAGAGCAAGGAGTTGTCACATGTTCAGTCTGTCTGTCTGTCTGTCACAAAACCCACTGAAGACCTCAGCAGCCACTTAGGGCCCTTTCCATGTGCCGCCCTTAACATCACACGCGCCCTCACACCACACCCTGCAACAGGGATGCTATGCTAGTCTCTCTGTTTTGCAGATGAGGCCGCTGAGGTCCAGAAGTGCCATTAACAGTGAGGAGTAGGAAGCCCGCGATGCCACTTCCTGTGCTATCCAACAAGGCATCAGTAACCATGTGCGGTTATGTACATTTAGAGTAATTAAAATTAATGTCAGAATTTCAACCCTCAGTCACAGTGGCCACATTGTGGTGGTGTGGCTGGTGACTGGCATAATGGACAGGGTAGATCTTCACTATTTCCTTCATCATAGAAAGTCTGATTGGACAATACTGCTCCAATTTAATTAAACAATTTAATTAAAAAATTAATTAAATGATCTGCTCTGTTTTCATCAACCCAACCTATTATTTTGATAAAATGTGAACACAGTCTAGTTCTTTTCTCCAGACTCACAGCTTTACCTCTCAAAGAAGAGCTCACATGTTCTATGTCAGCTGTCCTCACTTGATTGGCAAACAATATGAATTTCTTCAGTTTCACTTGGCAATGTGCAAAGAAAGTCAGACTTCAAGAGACAGGTGAGAAGAAACACCTATCTTAAGTCTAGGCACCTTAAATAAACCATCTCATTTGAATTTTCTATTCCTCGGATGCAGGTGGTATCTTTCACTTGATTACCGAGGAAACAGATTCACAGAGATTTCATGCCATTAATAAGAGCAAAGCCCTACATCAATATCAGGGGTAGTCTGGGGCTCCCCTGCTTTCTTTGAGTTGCAGCTTCATGGATCCCAATCAACTTGTGGAAATTTTGAAATCTTAAATATGAAAGACCAGTTATGTAGTTTGTGGGCACAGAGATCTGATCCCACATAGTCCATCTGGTTTGAGAGTCACTGATTCAAATGAATGGAGGAACCAGAATTGTTCATTCAATAATTATTCAACTAACTATTCACAGGGCACCAAGCTAGATACCAGGGGAAGAGATCTGGGCCTTACAAACTTTACAGTCCAGAGGAGAAGAAGTCAGCCAGAAAACACACAATCGCACCCTTCAACAGCACCATGAAAGGGTACAGAATGCCAAGTGAGGATTTCAGGTCACGCTGACTGTAGAGTGCTCAGGCCAACCAGGTGACCTGGGCCCCTGATACTGCAGGACCCAGGTCTTTTCCCACATGACTTTAGCATTGCTATGGCTCCCACAACTCTGTTATAGCCACTGTCACTCTAAGCTTAAAAAGCAAGTGTGAGGTGAAAGTTCAAGTCCATGGAGAGACCCTAAGAACCTACTATGCCCCCACTCATTAGGATGGCTCTTACCAAAAAAATAAAAAAAATAACGTGTTGTCAAAGACATAGAAAATTAGAGCTCTTGTGCACTGCTGGTGGGCATGTAAAATGGTACAGCCACTGTGAAAACAGTAGAGCAGTTCCTCAGAAAATGAGAAATAAGATTATAATATAACCAGCAATTCCACTGCTAGGTATATTCCCTAAGAAAATCAGAAGCAGAGATACAAAGAGATTCTTGAACACCACTGTTCACAGCAGCGTTATTCACCATTATCAAGGGTATAACCAACCCAGGTGACTATCAGTAGATAAAACAAACATGCTATATACATGTGTTGGAGTATTATTCATTGTTAAAGATAATTCTGATAGATATTACAAGATGAATGAACCTTTGAAAACATTATGTTAAGTGGAATAAACCTGGCGCAAAAAGACAAATATTCTTTCATTCCACTTCTATCCAGTTCTTAAAGTAATCAAATAGAGAGACGGCAGAACAGTCATTGCTGGGGCTTTCAGTCTGGCAAGATGAAGAGTTCCATGGAAAGATGGTGTTGATGGTTGCACAACATTATGGATGCAGTGGAACTTTACACCTGAAATGGTTAAGATGATAAATACACTGCATTTCACCACAGTTAAAAATAAAGGACCTGCTGTGTGCCTCTTGAGAGGTTATAGTGAACCCTCCCGAGAAGTCAGACAGGGACTGTGGCTTCATGCTGCTTGTGCAGACATGGTCAAAAGCATCCAATTTATTTTGGACAACTCAGCCTGCACTGACCCACAGAAATGTCTCTGAGGATTTTATGTTCCCCAGTGAAGGTGCCAGTAAAGGAGAAAAGATACATGTATCTGCCTAAAAAAATTATGTGACAGATACCATGATAAATGCTTTAGACATTTTATCACTATTGGTCCTTATAATATCATGATTAGATGTATCTTATTCTCCCCATTTTATCGATGAGGAAATAAAGGCTCAGACATATAGTTGCTCAAAGTTCCTGGTGATAAAGCTGTCTAGTCCAAAGATCAGACCTTTCCATATACTGTGTTGATTTTATAAAGAAAGGGGTTTTTAGCCAGAAATGTTGACATACACTGTAGACCCAACATTCTGGAAGGCTGAGGCAAGGAGATCGCCAAGTTTGAGTACAATCTGGGCAACTTAGGGATTTAGCAACACTGTCTCAAAATAAAAAAAAAAGGACAGGGATGTTGTACAGTACAAAGGCCGTGGGTTTAATATCTAGTACAGCAAAGTGGTGGGGGGAGATTTTGGTGAAGAAATAGGTTAAATAGCAAATTAAAGATGAGAATGAACAGGTCTCATCTGCAATCTGGAAAGAGACAGGCTTAGTGGTCTGTGTTCAAGGTCCTCAGAAATTTGCCTGTATAGTAAACATATCTGGTAGCCCCAGTTTGATTGCTCTGAGGCTCCATGCCTTCTCGTCATAGCTGACTGGACCTATGGTGTACATCTGACCCAAACTGAGCCCACTGGAGTTTTTTTCTCAAAGACTGTCAATTAGGAGACACTGATATTGTACTTAGATGTAGAGTTTGCAGTAAGTCATCTAGTGGTGACCCAAAGCCCATGTGAGAGGCCTCAGTAAGGTAGCCGGTGTGCAGAAAGGAAATGGCGGCTGTGTGCAGGCAAAAAAGGAAATGGCTGCTGTATGCAGGGAGAAACGGAAATGGCTGCTGTGTAGAGGAAGAAATGGAGGACAGAGGCTGCATGGACCCTGGGGGAGAGAGAAAGCAAGTGACTCCTTCCTGACATGATTCTGACTCCTGAGAGGCCCATGGTTTGGATTTTGGGAGGTTTCTCTCAAGTTTTAGAAAAACTTTTCCCAATATTTCCTGAAGCAAGCCTGAATGAGTATTTTTTCCATGCAATTAAAAAATTCCTAACCATGACACTTTACTCCGCCAGGTCAGACCCTGGTGTAGAGGAGAAGAAACTTGTGTGAGACCCACATATTAGTTTGATTGAGGAAGTGCTCCCCATTTGACCTTTGGGAAAACAGCAAAGTGTTTTCAAATAGTCTCAATTTCTAGGTCTTTCTTCTGTCTCTGAGTGGTCTCCCTCCCTTTCACCTCAGATGGCTAATGCCCTCATGCTGACCTCTTCCAGAGCCACCCCACCCAGCCCTGCACTTACCCCTGGGCAAGCACTCTGACTGGGAAGACAGTAGTCTGATGTTCCCTTTCACAGTAGTGTGTGACAAAGGCTGGCCCAGTTAGCCTCCCCAGCATGGTTTTCTTAAGAATTTAATTAAATCAGCCTACTTCCTTAGTATTTTCACTAGTTCCTTCCTTCTGATTCTGATCATAAAATCAGCTCCATCTACCCTGGGAACCACTTGCCTCAACTAGTAAACCTTCTAACTAGTCGGCCTGGCTGGTACTAATCCGTCATACTTGTTATTGCCTAGGCGCTACCTACATGCTTGTGAGTAAAGTGCAATCTCTAATCATGCCAGACCATGCCTCTGTCAGACTTATGACAGGCCCACAGCTCTTGCATCCTCATGTAGTTCTAAAACCTGGAATGTCTTTCTTCCCATTCTTTCTGTTGAATTTCTCCTTGTCCTTTAGGATCAAATAAAACACTTTTTTCACAGACCTTTCCATTCTCCCATCTACTCTTACACTGTAGCTTTTGCATGTCTATTCTGGTCTGTGGACATTCCAGCGGTCTACCTAGTCGTTTTCCTATGCCTAGAAGATCAAACTATGTTGCAAATACTTTTCTAGTCTTGGTTCTTGACATGCTGTCTGGTGCTTCCTAGGGCTCTATGAAAGTCACTGTTATCAAATGAGGAAATGAATTCAGGGATTGCATGTGTAGTCAGGAGATATTACTAAAAACAATGAGGCTGGAGACTTTATTTGCTTATGAATAATTACGGAGTAAAAAATAGGTGGCAATTGGAATTCTCATTCAGGAATTCTCACTCCAAAGCCCAGGGCTTTTGCTTCCTAATAACCAATAGGAAGTTACCTGACCAGACTTAAGATACCAGATGTTCCCCAGCTATTTCTGAATAAAAACTGCGTTCAAAGTGCACCTCTGTTCACTAGAACAGCTGCTCACAGGAAGCACACCGCAAGAAAGGTGACTGTGAACCTCACATACGAATTTCCACACAGAAACAGGTAGCTTTGCATTTTTCTTGCCACGAACAAGATTGCAAATGGCCTCAGACACCAGTTTGCCCCTGCACAGCAAGGGTCAGAAATGCATGACATGGCTCCTTGTCAAGTCTCACGCAATAAGCACCTCCAAGAATATTAAGTATAATTCTGCCTAAACAAAGGAAGATTGACTAATTTCCCATGATCCCCTCAGGACTAAGAATCAATGATTTTACTGCACCAAGATGTCTCTAATCTCCTGCCAGCTCTTTGCTTCTACGGTCCACAGTGGAAATGTATATTCAACTTCAGTGATGTGTCAGATGTTGCACAAGACAGAAAAATATCATGTTTTCTTGGCAGGGTCAAATCGTAGAGGGATGGATAAATTCATCAATAATCTGAAAAGAAACTGAAACCAGAACAATGCTCCAAACCCCTGGCTGATGGCAACAGATAAGATATGTTGTAGAAGGAGAAAGGAAAAACAAGGCACACTAATTAATTTCTGAAAGGCATTTTGTGGCTTTTATAAATGCCTGACAGCTACAGAATGTGCCTTTGGGGAGTGTACCCGTGTGAGTCCCCCTGCTTTGACAGGGTGGGGCCGCTGTCCCCAGCAATTCCAGGCCCTGTTCTCCAGGAAGTAATAGGAATGACTCAGTAGATTAAACACTTTTGCCTCTCTGAGTTTGGTCAACACAATACCCACGAGGCATAACTATCATCTGAGCTGGTGAGCCATTTCTGGACTAGTCTGAGGGTGGACCTGGGTGAGTCGAGTTTGTGTATGGGCAGGCCACATGGTGGCTTCACAGCCACAGGAAGTGAGACCCAGGAGAACTTCCTCCCGTCCCACTTCGTCATGCTGTAGTGGGATCGCACAGTTTTTGTGTTTATTTGAATGAGTCCTTTTTTCATGTTATTTTCTTTATTAGTATATGCTTATAGTACATAACATTAACATTCTTTGGGGAGAGTTGGTACAGGAGTACAATACATATTAATTTCTTTTTTCATCTCCTTTCCTTTTTCTCTCTCTCCCCTCTTCATCCATCTCTTGATCCTCTTGGGTTTTTTTCAGTACATGTTTGCATTATATAATGTTCACATTACTTGTGTGGTGTCAGTACATGTACGGAATACATCTTAATTCCTTTTTACATCTCCTGTTCTCCCTCCCTCCATCTCTTGATCCCCTCCCTTTTGAAAAAGACCTATCTCCCTACCTCCTATTATCCATCTTTTATTTTGCTATGTATTTGTACTTTGGGTTTCTTTTTGTTGGTTGTTGGTTGGGGTTTTTTTTGAGGGGAGGGAGTGTGGGTTCTCATATAAGCAAAACTATGAGAATGAAAGCTAGTTTAACCACAATGGAAATCAGTACAGAGAGTCCTCAAAAAAACTAAAAATAGAAATTCCATTTAGAGGTATTGTCTTGAAAAAGTCAAAGACATTGTATTACAGTGATACATGCATGGCCATGTTTACAGCAGCACAATTCATAACTACTAAATATTGGAAGCAGCCTATATGTCCACTGACAGATGGATAAAGAACATACAGTATTTACACATAGAGGAGTATTACTGCTCTGCCATCAAAAGGATAAACCTGAGTCATTTTAGGAAAGTTGATGCACCTTGTGACCATAATGTAAATCAAATACACAAGCTTGAATCTTTTTTTTTTTTTGGTATCAGGGATCAAACTCATGACTTTGCACTTACGAGGCAAGTGCTTATGCCACTGAGCTAACTCTCTGGCCCACAAGCTTGAATCTTTTCAAAACCATTCTTGAAATTTTGAATGTTCTTAACAAAGAAAAAATGTCTGAAGTGACAAATATACCAATGACTCTAATTTTATCATTACATATTACATATATGTATTGAAATGTCATACTGTAGCCATAAATAAATATATACAATTACTATTTGTCATTTAAAAATTTAAAACCCAACTTGCAATTATATATATATATATATATATATATATATATATATATAATATTATCAGCATTAATGTCCCCCCCAAAGAAACTCCAAGTAGTAAAGTGATTCTTGCTAACAATAAGCAAGTTTCTATTGCATACAGGACAGCTTTTGGGCATATCCACAGATTTACTGCCTTTCAAATAAGCTACTCTGGCATCATTATTTAAAAGAAGAAAATTTCTCAGGGAGGTCACATAGTTACGCAAAAGCTGCAAAGTTTGTTATGCCAAATGGGCAGGAATCCTAGCAATATATAGGCTTGCACTCCAAAACTGCCCAGATGAAAGAATAAGATCTAGAACAGTAAGAGTTATTTGGACTGTGGCAGTAACCATTCCACAAAGAAAAGATCTGCAAACAAATAAACAAATAAAATTTCCATAGAAAGGTTAAAAAGGGTTAACCATAGAATGAATACAATGGTTAAAAAGTCAAAGGCAAGTTACATTAGTTACGTGTTCATCCTTAACTAGGGTATTTTCTTAGCTTGGGCTGCCATATAAAGTGCATTATAAATTGGCTACCAACTTCCCATGATCAATGTATTTACAATGCATTGCAAACACATACTAATAAAAAGTATATAAAAAGAATATTAAAGGACTGGGGACTTAGCTCAGTGGCATAAGTGCCTGCCTTGCAAGCGCTAGGTCGTAAGTTCAATCCACCGTACCAAAATAAATAAATAAATAAATAAATAAATAAATGCATCAAAAAACAAACAAAAAAGAAAAGATCTGCGTGAGGCAGAAATTGACAGTGAATTTTGGCAGATAGAATGGATGTCATAATGAAGGGGAGAAAACTGCTACAGTGGTAACAGCTGTGCTCCACTGGAATTGATGTTTTGTATGAATGTAATGTTGTCACATTGTAAAGGCACAATATGAAACTATAAAAGAACTGAGCCCTCTCAAGAGATTTAACACAAAAGCAATAAAGGAAAACGCCATGGTAGTGCTCACTTGGAATCCCAGCACCTGAGAGGCTGAGGCATGAGGATCATAGTGAGTTCAAGGCCAATTGAACTATGTAGTGAAACACTGTCTCAAACACACACACACACACACACGCAGGCATGCACGCACGCACGGCTAGCAGCATCAGTCGGTCAGAAATGCACATATTCACAAAGATATACACTAAGGGGCACCTACCGTGGCATTGTTGGCACTGAACAGAACAATTCGCAGGTCTATAGCAAAAGAATGGGAAAAATTTGAATCAAAATGTTCAAAGCGGTGAATATCTAGGTAGTAAGAGACAGAAAGAGTAGGAAGTAGGGCGGATGTTTTAACTTTTTAGTTGTATAATTCCTTACAGATTGTTTTAATTTTACATGTATTACTTTTTATTTGTAAATATATTACTTAAAATTTTTAAATTAAAAGAGTGGTTATGTTTTATTATAACACCTTAGCATTGAGAGAGGTCTCAGAGGTCTGTGTGATTTAATTCCTGCTGGACTCAGGGGGGCTGGCTGTCTCCGACTCATAGGCCCCTGGCCTTGAGAGTCAGAGCTGGTTCTCGGAGCCTCATATACTCCGAGGAAGTGAAAAATTACATAAATCTTTGTGGCTTCTACAGGCTACCTCTGCACTGCTAAATACCAATGATGGTTGTACCGTAACCCTGAATCCTCCAGGTTCACGCCAGGTCCTGGGATCACTGACAGCCTGGGAAGGTGTTTGGAGGCGGCACATCCCACTGCAAGGCCGCCACTGTGGATTGGGGAAGTGTCTCCACAGGCACGGCTGTTAAGGTCCAGTGTGGCTCTACTGGGAGGTGATGGAAACTTTCAGAGATGGAGTCTGGTAGGAGGTTTTGAATCACTTGAGGTGTGTCCTGGAAAGGGATTACAAGGCCCTGACACATCCTCTTTTTCTTCGTGACCATGAAATAAACGAGTTTGCTCTGCCATGTGCTCTGCCGCCCCTACTTCCCACTGGAGGCTAAAAAACAGCAATTGAGAGTCCAAGACTGTGAGCTGACATAAACCTTTGCTCATGATAAGCCGGTTCTCCCGTGCAGCTGTTAACAGTAACAGAAAGCTAACTAGTGCAGCCTCACAGTGTCCGAGTAGGCATCACCATTCCTACACCCTTCTCTTGGCCCGGTTTCCTGTTACTGGACGGAGAGAAGAGCTGCTTACTGCTCTGACCTTGCTGTTTTACACAGTAAGGGGCAAAAATGTTGACACAGCCCAGTTCACAGGCTTTCTGTGGTAGCACCTGGATCTTCTTCAAGGGCTTTTACAACATCCAAACCACACATTATCCTGCTCCATGCCAGAAGTACAAGTGGCTTTGCTCCATGTTCCCCTGATGATGGTTAGCATGGTACAAGGACCTTGGTTCTGTCAAAACTTACTGTTACTTAACTTTACACAGTGCTCAAAACTGGGCACATGACTGGAAAGGATTTGCTATCACCAGTGTTTTAAGTCACTGGAAAAGATTGCAAGCAAGAAAACCCTCTGGTACCTAAGGCATTGCCCTCTATATCTGGATGACCACAGATATTTAATACATAGAACTAGCACATTATAAAATCACAAAAGGACAAAAGCAATCAGTCCCCCATATTCCATAGCTGAGAATCTGAGACCCAAGTGGTTAAAACTGGGTTAGTCAAGGTCGTTGGATGTGTAGCTAATAGCAGCTGGAGTCCAGATATTCCTGAACCAAATTCAATGTTCTTTCTTGTGGGAGACTGCTTGTTGGATGAATGAATGAATGACTTGACCAACCTTGTGCAACCAAAGGAGATCAGAAAAAGAGGCTAAAGTCAAATAACCTAGTAATTGGTTGGCTAGACTGTGTTTGTCAATTTAATTGATTTTTTCCAGTTTCTATTAAGCATTTTCTCTATAGATTAGATATATTTTGTAATGACTTGAAATTTTCAATCAGTGTTTGTTTATAGACCCAGGTAAATCAGATTTCAATAGTGTAATTCCAGTCCACTTATATATGACCTGCTTCAGGTAGTAACATCAGCAGAATGAACCCATATGTTTCTACTTGTCTTTACATGACAATGCAAAAGATGCAAGCACTTCATGTTATGCCTCTGTTGTGCAACTTCTTGAAGGACAAAAAGATTAAAAGAAAACTAATACGTGCAAATGAAGTCTGAGGCAATATGACTACCATCTATATTCACTTGCCAGATTATTAAAACATATCATCCTTTATAAACACAAATCTTAACTTCCAGATCCCTCTTTTTTATAAACCAAACAACCATTTGACAGCTTTGGAATTCATTTCTTTCATTTTCTTGCTCACCTTAAGGAAGAGAGGTTTGAGAAGAGAAACAGGAAGGAAAAATGAAAATGAGAACGGAGAAAGGGCCAGATTATTTAGAAACTGAAAGGCAGAAGTAGACAGGTTCCTGGAAGAAAAGAAAAATGTGCCAAGGCGTAGCCAGGAAATGTGCCTACAGAGGTTCCCACTCTCTGCCATCCTCTCTCATCCCTGCTCCCTGCCAAAGACTAAAGCTGGCAGACTTGCCAATCACCACGAACAAACAGAAAAATGCATAGAGCCCTCAAACCCATATTTAGACACACCATGTGGGCCAAAACTGAAACCCTTAGCAGCCTGGGAGTGTGCTTTCGCACCAGCCCCTGCAGGCCTCCAAAGCAATCACAATCAGAGGTCATAAAAAGTAACTGCTTGGAATTACAATGGGTCTTTTAAAGACCAATTAAAGTCTAAACCTTCCCCTCTTACTTTACAGGAGAAAGCTGAGATATACAGAAATAAAATCAAGGCACAGAGAAACTGGAAAACAAAACTAATTCAGAATACTAATTTCGTTACCAGAACCCAGTGACAATAAAAGCCCACTTCAATGGAGCAGTAGTATTTTAATAGAGCATTGGTGCCTCCAGCACTTTAATTGCTCTTTTACTCATTTCTCACAGGTAGAGAAAATTTTAAAATACAAACAAGATTATCCAGGCACTCACTTTGAGCCGACACAAATCTTCCTGCTACCTAAAAGAGATTAGTGAGTACATGTTTTCCTTTAACCATCCACAGAAACCATGTTAAAGCTGAACCATCAGGTCTTTCAAAGAGTCTCAGAGGTCTGGGGACCATGAAGCGCCTTCCGCGGCAGTCGGTCCTGTCCCCTGACCTGACCAGGTAACCGGAGAAGCTGGACAGGCTTGGCTGTATCAGTGAAGGTGACCCAAGCAACTAACACTCCAAAGCAGGGTTTCAGAAAAAAAAAGAAAACTTTTCCTTACCCTTAAAAATTACAGAAACAATAGGATCCGGTTTGCCAAATTTCGTTTTAGGGATATTACTGGCAGATTCCACAATCACTCGGAGCATGGCTGTTAGCTGAGGGAAGCGAGTTTCAGCAGCCCAAGTTCAGAGACGCGCTGAGCTGGGGCCTCCGCCCTGGGAGAGTCTTCTCCCAGACGAGGGAGGGCTTCTCCCGGGGAAGAGGGACCGGGAAGGCGAGTGGGTGGACCTCTGCCGGATTATTTACTGAGGGCTTGTGTAAACTGACACCCAAGCTGGGTGAGTCTCCACAGTGCCGCAGGCACCGACTTATGAATTCAGAAAATGTGGAAGTGAAGAGAACAAAACCCCCGCGAAAAACTAGTTTGTGCAACAAGTGAGCTAATACTGATTTGGAGCTAATAAATGCAGGCAAGTCAGCAAACCACTGAAGTTTTATTGCCTTTCAGTAATAACTCCTGAAACCAAATTAATTGGTTTTCTGCAGCCTTTTTTGTTTTTGCTGAGTTTTCTGGCGCTTAAAAACTTAACTTGATTTTTTAAAAAATTTTACTTTTACCATTTCTTCCCATGCTGCTGGACACACCCACTCAGGCAACCATTTAGAGACAATTTTTAAAAAGCAGTTGCAAGACGCCCTCTACTGTGTAGCTTTATTACCTCATCCTGCTTATGAGAGGCATTTGAACCGTTCAAAATTTGGGGCTACTATTTGTACAAACAGTGCTTACAACGTTCTTATGTATGTTTACTGATACAAATTGCATGAGTGTATGTAGTATCTAACATATGGTTGGAATTGCTAAAGAGTGTTTGCATTTCTTCACCCTTATTAGGTAATTAAAAATTGTATTCCACGGTGTTATAAAATTTGCACTTTCAGCAGCAATGTGTGCAACTTCCTTCCTGTACCCCTACATTCTTTCTTTTCTTTTTTCTTTTTCTTTTTCTTTTTTTTTGAGACAAGGTCTCACTATGTAGTGGAGGTGGGACTTGAGTTTGGTTATGTAGCCAAGACTGACCTTGAACTCACAGAGATCCTCCTGACTCAGTCTCCTGAATGCAGAGGTTATAGGCATGTGTCACCACATCCAGCTTGCCCCTAATTCTTGCAACATTTAGCAGTGTTATATTTTTATATATTTTCCCATATGGTGATTATAATGTAGTATCTCACTGGATTTTTAATCTGCATTTTATTCATGTGAGAAAAATGAAACATGACCTCAACCTTACATGATACATTGCAATTACAGTCAGAGTTTAAACCTACATAAATAACAAAAAATTGAAGATAAATAGAAGAATATCTTTATGACAGGGTAAAAAAGGATTTCTTAGTAGAAAAACACGCAAATCATAAAGGAAATATTGCCAAATTTAGTTATATTAAAATCACAACCTACAGAGAACTAGTGGTTAGAGCATATAAACAACTCCAGCAAATTAGTAAAACAACAACAAAAACACTGAGAACTCAATGAGAAAATATGTAAAAGATTTAAACAGGTCACTTTACAAATTCAGAAATGTAAATTAAAAAGTACTCAACCTCATTAATACATTCATGTCTTGATGCTGGGCAACTCAGACCAACCAGTGGCACAAGCGTGATTGTCTTATTGGGCAGCGTGGGCCAATCCCATTGGGTGGTGCAAGCCACTCAACAGGACAGTCATGCTTATACCACTGGTGGTGCAAGCCAGCAAGAACGTATCAATAATCAGAAAAACACAAATTATATCTCCAGAGAGATCCTACTACATGCTCACCAGGTGGGCTAATACAGAGGTGCTGGACCTGTGGCACATGGGCCCCAACAGGCTCACAGAGTCCTCTCTGTCTGCACACGAGCCATGGTGCCCCAGGCAAGCTTTGGCAAGTCACCAGCACACGCGCAATAGCACAGATCACAAGAATTGTACAAAAGTAGGCCAAATGCAAACCTTTACCTCTCACTAAAAAACCATTTGTATCCTTGAAAGCTCTGTTATTTTGTTTTTCTTTTGTGACACAAGATGCTAATGTGTTAGTTGATTTTTTCCAAACTAAAACCTCAATATTCAAGTTTAATTGTAGTGTTGGCACTTTTGGATAAATAAATGGGGTTTTAGGTTGCAGTTTGGGCACTTGGTCTCTAAAAGATTGCCATCACTGGGCTACTGTGTAAAAGTAGAACACTGCCAAGGGTGATAAGAATGTAGATCTGGGTATGATGTCACTCACCTATGATGCCAGCACTCAGGAGGATGAGGCAGGAGGATCAAGGGTTTGAGGCCAGCCTCGGCTTATGTCAAGATTCTATCTCAATAAAAAAATAAACAAAAACAAAACAAGTATGGAGCAACAGGGAATCTTTAACTGCTATTGACAGCATAATCAGCAGTATATCACTGTAGATTTTCTCTCGTGACAATTATATAATCTCCTAATTCTAGTTCCTAAATCTCTTTTCCTTTTTATATCTATTTTGGTTAGACTTTTC
>PVJX010021855.1:0-31367 GCA_004027295.1 Dolichotis patagonum | reverse complement strand
GGCTTTGGAAATGGCTTGTGGGCAGAGTTTGGAAAGGTTTGGACATGTCGCCTGGATGCATGGAGATGGAGCAACTTAGGTTGTTCTGTAGAGGCGATTCTGGTCAGAACTCAGGAGACCAGAAGGCTAGAAAGCCTAATGGTAAAGACCAGGCTTGGGAGGTTTCTGCTGGGAAGAAGGACTGAATTGGTTGTTGGACTCCCTATGATGTGTGTTATGGCTTGGCAGAAAGTTTGTCTGCATTTTGCTCATGCCCAGAGACTTTACCTGAGACTGAGATTAAGGGTAATGGACTGATTAATCTGGCAAAGGGAATTTCAAGGCAGTCAAGTGTTGAGGCTGTGGCATGGCTATTGTTGGGGGCTTTTAGCCAGATCTATGTTGCAAATCAAGAGCAAAGAGCCCAGCAGGATAATTTAAAACACTGTGAGTTTGGCCAGAAGGAAAACTCCAGTAAAGCTGTGGATTGTAAAGATAGTCCCGAGACTTTGATTGCTGTGAAGAAACAGAGAGATAAGAAAGATTGCCACCAGGCATCCCAGGAAGCAGTGGGTCTCCACCCTTTGCAGCCCCAAGCCTGCAAAACTGAAAGAATTTTCTCAGATGAGAAAGCTTCAGAGCACCATGCTCCAGAATGGCAACAGAGGCCACATGAGGCTCCAAAATGGCAGCAGCCACATGAGGTTCCAGAATGGTGGCAACATAGAAAAGCTTTTCTTCACAATCAGGTAAACAGAGCCCAGCAATCTAGGCAATTGACCCCTACAGCCAAGAGACAGAAAAGCCTGGCTACTGCTCCAGCTGGCAGCAGACCTTGGTGTCATCCACATGGTGCTGATTTTAGGTGCAAGGAAAATGCACAAATTCTGAGGGTAAGAAGGCTTCCACCTCGATTGCAAAGGGCCTGGGAGGCCAAGTAGTGTGCCCCTGAGAGGGCAATTTTTAAAGATGTAAGTGTGAAGCCAAAGGTGCAGTGGAGACCCCAAAAGTTTGGAAAAGCCAAGAACGTGGATCATTCAAGGAAAGCTGCAAAAGCTGAGCAGAGAAGGTTTAAGAGAAATGCTGCAGGAGCTGAAATCCCTGGAAGTGCCGTGGGGGTGGAATCACCCAAACCTTTTGGAACTTGCAACCAGATTACTTCAAATGCTGAGCACGGAACTCTAGGACTTAATGTTCACCCTGCTGGATGCTGGACTTGCTTTGTTCCCAATGCTTTATACTGCCCCATTTGTAACTTTTGGAATGGTAATGTTTATTTTGTGCCTTTGCATTTCAGAAATGTTTAACCTTGTTTCACTTGTACAGGTGGTTACAGTTAAGAGTTTGCCATAGATATTGGAGGAGGCTTGGGACTTGGACTTCTCAGCAATGCTGAGAATGTTAGGACTTTGGCAACTTTTGGAGATGGACTAAATGTCTTTTGTATAAAGGTTGTACATTAGTCTCTGGGGGCCAGGGGTGGAATGTCATGGTTTATGTTGGTGGCCCCCAGGCCTCATGTATTTGCATTGTGCATTTGTGATTGGTTCATTGTGTAGTGCTTGGATTGGTGGTGTCAGTGCTACACGCTGCTAGGGGTGGAGCCAGGATGTGGTGTAATGGCAGGAAGGTGTGTCTCTCTCTTGCCGGTTTCTGCCTTGCTGTTTGCAGCCACCATGAACTGCAGCCCCGCCATGCCACCCCGCCTTGGAGCCAACTGAGTATGGCCTGAACCCTCCAAAAACTGTAAGAAATAAACCTTTCCTTTCCCAACTTTGGGCATCAGGTATTTTGTCTCAGTGATGAGTAAAAAGTAACTAAGACAATGCCTATCAACAGATGAATGGATAAAGTAAAGATGGTATATATACACAATGGAGCATTAGTTAGCCATAAAGCAAAATGTATTGGAAAATGCATGAATCTTGAGACTATAATTTTTTGAGCTTTTTTAATTTTAAAGAATGTAAAATAAAACATAACAAGACAAAACAAAGCAGATCAGAATAAAACAATGTAAGTGATACAGAATTCAAAGCAAGACAACAGGAGATCATCACTGCTTACCACGATATCTCTTGTTTTCTTCTAAATAATTGTCCATATCTCCACACACAATGAATTCATACAAAATAAAATAGTATTACACTGATCAGAACAGAATGATGAAGGCATTAGAGGCCTTCATAACCAGAGCAGGAAAATCAACAATGGTTATCATAATATCTCTTGTTCTCTTCAAAATAGCTACCCATACTTTCCAGTATATTGAAATTAAACAATACAAAACAGGCTAAAACCACTATGAACAAAGAATAAAAGCATTCCTGGATGTCGCAGCATGATGATAGGAAATCAGCCATGGATACCATATTGTCTCTTTTTCTTCAAAGTAGCTGTTCATTTCATCATGCATAATACAATTGATTCTCATAAATTGTTTAAGAGAAGTTTTAGGCATGTATAAGCTTCTACATGCATACCTATCCTTTCTGCATTAAAGGAAAAATAAAACAAAAAAATCTACTAGAAAAATAGTTACTAGAAAAATAAGAAACAAAAAATAACTACTAGAAAAAATAGTTACTTGAAAAATAAGAAACAAAAAAGACAAATAAATATCAACAGCCAAGAGCCTAAAACAGTGACAATATAGGCCTTCAAAACAAGGTGGTAGGAGCATAACTAGGGTTGTTATTTTACATAATGATCTTCAAGAGTTCCTCAGGTCACCAGACACTAATATGAAAAACTGTTCGAATCCTATGAATGTTAATTGTTTTATTCCAAGAACTAATAGAATTTGTAGCACAATCATCTTCGCTATCAAGACCATAATGTTAAGTGAAATAAGCCAGGTGAAAAAAAGTTAAATTTTACATGGGTTCTCTTACATGAGAACCGCGATTGTAATGAAGAGTAAAATAAAGGCAGACTTTTTGGAGTTGGAGCATGCAGTCAGAGAAGGGGACAGTGGGAATAGAAAGGATAGTAAAAGGATCAAAATGTTCAAGATGTCATATATATATATGACATCTATATATATAACCTCAAACTATTGTAAATAATATGTATTGCAAGCATATACCAATAAAAATCACAAAACTAAATTTCATATTTTAGAAAGAAGTGTATCCTGTGTTTTGGTGTTTTGAAATGTCTAAGTTACTCAACATTAAGAACTGTTAGACTAGATGAACTTTAAGGTCCTTTCTGCTTGAATAGTACCATCATAGAACTTTTCTGAATCTCTAGAAGATTAAAAGATTGTTTTCATCTAGGAATGGTGAGGAGTTCTAAATTTTTATAAATCTTATGAATAAGTAGACTCTTAACAGCTAAACATAAGAAGAAAACAGGTGTCTGAAGACAAACAGGCAGGAAAATGCAACACAGACTCGTAATATTATATAAACTGTATTTTTCTTGAATTATGTAATATTTAGAAAAATGAGTTGAAGTCTAAGGAGTTTTGCGCTTTATCCAATAAGAAATTCTAGAAGGTGTTTAGACAGGAAAGACATGTATGAGAGAACCATACACATAATTTAGGGGCCCCTTTGTTCAAAATCAAACAGAACATATAAAGGCTTATACAAGGCCTTCTCCTGTGGTTTTGATTTCCACTTGTCATGTTATGGTTGTTAACTGATTGTCAATTTGAATGGGGAATTTCCAATGGGATTGAGTTAGCATGGTTCTGTATGTGGAAAACCCACCGTAAGGAGGATAGTTTTCAAAATGGTATAACATGAGAATGGGAGAGAAGCACTTTGGTTGATCTTCCCTGGAAGAGCACCACTGCAGCTGATTTTCCCCCAAAGGACTTTGGCTGTTCTCTTCAGAGGAGCTGCGGTCTTGCATTCACCTTAGACATCATGGGCTCCAGATCTTTTGCACTTTGCTACCTATGACTCTGTGGGTGGCCACCGTAGGCCAATCTTATACATTTCTGTGTCCCGCATTAAAGCCAATTCAGAACTTGTACAGTCTTTGGAAAAGCCTTGCCCCAACCCTGCAAGCTCTTTTAAGCACGGACTAATTCATGTAGTGTTTCATATCTTCCAATGTAACCTGCTCAGGATACCACTAGGGCAGAGTCTAGTACTATAATGTCAAGAGCAAAAATGGAGTGAAAACTATAACAAAGCAGAAACATGGAGGCAATCTTTCCAAGTGGTGTTCATTTGTTCACCTCCTCACCTCTTTTATGTGTCTTTTTCTCTCTGTCACTAGAGTGCCAGTTTCTGTATGCATGTTGCCACTAGTTTCTAGGGGCCTCCATGACTTGGCCTGCCCTTTTGTGCTAAGTTAGGGAAGACGGTGCGTTTACCTGCTTATACTTTTACATCATCCTTGGACTATTTGCACACGTCTCCATATATATAGTGAACCTTCTCAAGGACTCATTTTAGAAAAGAGGCTTTCAGTCTTTCCCTCTTTTTCCCATGTCACCAAAAGTCCTGTTTTCTATTCCCATTCTGTCATTCTAAATGTAGGAAAAAGACAAACTAGAGCAGAACTGACCCAGGTTCTTTTTCTCCATTCCCTTTCCTCCTCTAAATCACATCTCAGCCACTCGGAATCACTTTTTGTTAACCTTGTTGATGTATGATTTGCACATAATTATACTTTATAGTTTGATAAGTTTAGTCTAATGCATATACTATGTAACATCACAAAAACGTAGAAATATGATACTTCCACTACCCAGAAAGTTTCCTCATACACTTTCCTGTCAACCTCTTTCCTTTTTATGAAATCACTGGTTTGATCCAAAACTATTTGTCAGTTTTAAATTTCATAAAAACAGAATCACACAGAATGTCCTATTGTGTCTGGCTTATTTCACTTCAGTGTTTTTTGATTTATTTGTGTTGCCTCTTATCATTGAGTAGTGTTCTATTTTAAGGATATGCAACTAAGGTATTCACTCATTGATAAGACAATTGGGATGTTTCTGAATTTTTTACTATTGTGAATCATTTTGAAAATTTATTTGAAAATCTTTGTGTAGGCATATATTTGTATTTCTTTTGGATAAATACCTAGGAGTTGAGCAGCTAAGTTATTAGCTGAGAGTACACATTAATTCATATGAAAATGCAAAACTTTTTTAAGGTTACCCAACATTTTGCATTCTAATTAGTATACATAAGTGATGTAATTGTTCCATATCTTCAGGAGCATTTGGTGTTGTCCAAGTATTGTATTTTAAGCAACTTAAAGTGTAAGAAGTGATATTGTAGAAAGTTTTTTTTTAAATTTGCATCCTATGGACTTTGAGAATTTTTCATGTGTTCATTGGCCATTTATAAAGTGTCTTCTCAAATATTTTGTCCCATGCTAATTTGATTCTTTATTTTGTATTTAATGACAAAAGTTTTTTTACACACTGCAAAGTAAAAAAATTGATCACCAGAGATTTGCGTAGTGAATATTTTCTCCTAATATGTAATTTTCCTGTTCATTTCCTTAGCTGTCTTTTCAGAAGCAGGATTTTTAAATTTAAACAAAGACCAATGTATTATTTTTACTTTTGCATTTTTCTTGGAACAAGAAAGCACATTTTAGTTTATCAAAATTCATTTAGAGTCAGTATTGCACTTCTCTGTACTTGACCTCTATTTCTACTTCACATTTCTCTTTAACACCTGAATTTTCACCCTTCACATTCACAAATACAATATGCTCTCAATGCTTCAAACCCATTTGCTCACCTCTGGACATTTGCGCTATTTTTTTTTTTGGCACATTTATTACTTCCGTATACATTGTGAACCCCATTATATGAAACTATTTTTATTTTTAAACAACCAGTTTTCTTTTGATTACACTGTGACAAGAAAAAAAATAAAACCTAGTATTTTGTATTTATCCATCTATTGGTTCTGAAATTCTTCCTTTCATTATGTATATCCTGTTTTCTATCTGGTATCATTTTCCTCTATCCTGGTGAATTTGTTTAGAATTTACTTAACTCAGTCTGCTGCCGATGAATTATATTATTTCTATTTTTCTGAAAATGTACTTTACCTTAATTCTTGAAAAACAAATTTTGCTGGATATAGGCAGATTGGTAGATTTCATTTTGCTTTATTTTGGTTTTGGTTTTGGTTTTGTCTTCCTTAAAACACTTTAAACATGCTGCTTCACAGTCTTCCGGTTTGGGGCTGGGGATTTAGCTCAGCGGCATAAGCGCCTGCCTTGCAAGTGCACAGTCGTGAGTTCGATCGATCCCTGGTACTGATAAAAAAAAATACACACAGTCTTCTGGTTTACATTATTTCTGATGTGAAAAGCAGGTTTTATTCTTACGGTTGTTCCCTGTGTATAATTTTTTCAAAATGTTATTAGTATATATTTTCAGTACATAATGTTGCAATGGAGTTTTAAACTATGGCTTCCTTTGTGATTTTCTCTTCATTTTGCTTCAGTAATGTGATTATGAGGTGACCCATTTTTACTAATTTCTAGTTGGTTCCATAGGGTTTTTAAGAAAATTAAATCTATTAGCCAATTTTTTCTATCATTTGGGGAAATTTTTGATCAAGATTTTTCAACACTTTTCTAATCTTCTACTGGCCTTTTCTGTTTCTGGAAATCCAACTACAAATATGATGTGTCTTTTCATGCTATACTACAGGTGTCGTAGGCTCTGCTGATTCTTGCCAAACTTTTATCTTGATCTTTAAGGACATTTATTGCTCTGTCTTTAAGATCACGGTCTGGATATTCTATCACAATGGGCTTGCAGACTTATGTTAAACTTATATAGTGAATTACTTTTTTAGTTATTATACATTTCACTTGGAGAAATTTTATTTTTTACGTTGTCACTTTTTCTGCTAAGATTCTTTATCTCTTCTATCACTAAAATGATGTTTTCCTTTCTGTGAATACATTTTCTTTCACTTCTTTGTACATTTTTATGATAGCTGCTTTAAATTCTTTATCTCCTAATCCAAAATCTGGATCATCAAAGAGTCGATTTTTAACAACATTTTTTTTTCACCCTTCAAATATGTGTCACATTTTCCTATTTCTTTATGTCTACTATTTAAAAATCTTGTACTTGATATTTTTGATTGGGGGGAGTGCCTGGTCAAATGAGTGTTTGAATGAATGCAAAGGAGGAAAAGACTCCTGGATTGCATGGTTAGAGTTTACAGCAGAATCTGCAGGACAACCATCACCAGAATTAAAAGCACTTTGTTCTGAGAGCTGTTCGCTTTGGCCATTGGGTCCACTCTGCCCTGATAAGATTGTTTAAACTAGCTGGGCGAATGTAACATAGTTAACCATCCCAATCTGGCTCTGGCACTTGACCAAAACTCCTATAAAACATGCTATAAATGCTTTTCTTCTACGTCTTTGTTTTCAAATCCTTGAGTTACAAATAAATAACCACAGAGGTCTCAGCTCACTGCTGTTTCCCTGAAGCTCTCTTGTGCAGAAATAGCAGCCCCTCTAGGTCCTCTTGGTAATTGAACTAAAATCTGATCTCAAAGTAATCATTTTCATTTTTCATGCAGCCATGGTTTCACACAGTGACTAGTTGATGTATTTTATTAATATTTTTATCATGAACACTTTTTTACTTTTCCCTTGTAATATGTAATAAATAGATTCATTGTGGGGAATGGGTACATATGCATCCTGCATCTTGAGCCTTTTTACTCCTTTCCCCTTCCTTGCATCTTTCTCCATCCCCTGATTCTCTTCACATCTCCATAAAGAGCTTTTAAACACTTCACATTTTGTTATATCTGAAAAGAATTGCCCTATGGTTTGTATTTAGACGTCCCCTCAAAGCATCATATGCTCCATAGATGGGGTATTTGGGGGGATCGGATAATAGGTGTATGATATTCATCACTGGATTAAGCCACTGATGAGTTTACAGTTCAGTGTGATGTTGGGAGCTGAAACTGGTTGGAGGAGGTCAGTCATTGGAGGTGTGGCCTGGCAGGGTCTAGCTCCCTCCCTTCTCTTTGATAGCCCTCTGCTTCTAAACACCATATGCCTCTGCCATGATCCTCTGCCTTGGAGTCAGTCAGCTATAGACTGAAACCTTCATAGCCAGTCAAAACAAACCTCTCTTCCTTTAAATTGCGGGTGTCAAGTATTGTGCCTTAGCAAAGAGAAAGTAAGGCAGACTGATTTTTAATTAAATCATCAACCATTTTGTGTTAGCTTAGGTTTACACTTTGGTGAATAAAAAAATCTATAAAACTATGGAAATACTACAGTATCTCCAAAACTTTTGCTGGTAGGTAGAACTTAGCTCCCACTTTATATCACTTCAACGTTGTGTCAAGGTTTTGTTGTCTATATTAAGGTAGATATAGTGTCAGTCATAGTATAAGTCTTAATCTTAAGGCACAGGCTTTTTGGTGTCTCACCTGGCTGATCAGAATGCTACTGAAGTGTTAATGAGGATTTTACACACTAGCTAAATCAGACTTCTGATATCTCCCAGGGCTGGCTTATCTCTAGTATCTTTTTTCCCTCTTAACCTTATAGCAGCATCATGCATTTTCACCAGAGAGGTCAGTCAGGAAATCATACAGCAGTCTTGCTTTGATTCCTAAGTATCTGCCTTCTGTGCAGCTCCTTCCTCTTCTGCACCAGACTCAAGCCATTTCAGCTTCCCTGGACTATGATTTCCACCTCCAAGTTCCAGTGAGATTCCTGTGCTCTGCTTGGATTCCAGCCCTCTACATTGTGTTCGGGACATTGTTATCCCACAGAGAGCTCCCTGCTGTCCAAAGTCTGAAAACTTTTCTTTGAGATATATAGTTATATACATTTGGAATATCTTCAAAAGACTCACTTGTTGAAGGCTTAGTCCCCAGCTGCTGTCATTACTAAGAGGTTTTAGAAACTTTAGGAAGATGGTCTAGTGGGAGGAAGTAGGTCACTGGGGATTTGCCTGTCACTGGGGATGCGTGTATATGTTGTCCCTTGCCCTTTCTGTGTGTGCTTTCTGCTCATGACTGCCATGAGGTAACGAGCTTTGCTCTACCACGTGCTCCTAAGCAGATGATCTGCTGCACCACAGACCCAAAACAACAAAGTCAAGTAACCACTGACTGCAACCTCTGAAGCTCTGAGACAAAATGAACCCTTCTTTCTTTTAAATTGTTTCTCTGAGGTATTTTGTCACAGCAATGTAAAGCTGACTAACACAAATAATTTGTCTACTTCTGTGGTTGCTTATGAAGGGAAAGCAAATCTGGTACTAGTTGATTTATAATGATCAAAACCTTATTTTATTCAAGTCATCTCTTACAGGTGATTGCTTATAATCATGATGTATCTGATTAAAGACATCAGTTGTAACTCTGGGTGTTCAGTTATTGTCTTTTAAGATATCATTATCATTTTTTAAAAATTGTTTATAGGGCCAGAATTGGTAAGTTGATAGAAAAAAGGAAAATATTAGTTGTACTAAATACGGCACCATAAAAGGTTCATCATTTACATTGCTATTTAATTTTACTTCATCAGTTAGCTGTTATTTTTAACACTACTTGTTATTCAGTATGCCTCCCATTACTCTTTATATTAATGAGCTTTCTAGTTCTTCACACAATGATGTTTATTAAACTTTTACTATTGTATACACAGAGAAACACACTATCTTGTGCATTAGGGATACAACAGTCAAAGATAGTCCTATCAAGGGAAGCAAACAAGAAAGCAAATTATTAGTGGAATATCCAAATTGTTGAACAATGTAGTGTAGGATAGGAAAGCTCACAACTAGGAAAGTGTTACCTTTTTCACTAATCTGTTATAAATGGTTATTTACTGATTATTCCTTGATAGTTTGTTTATTCATTAGCCTATGCACAAACTGTTGTCTCCTTTGAAAAACCTTCTTTGGTATTTGCCTTCTACAATTTCAGTCTTTTTAATTTTTGCTATGCTGAACAACAAAATAGAAACATTTTCTGAGATTGCATTTTAGTGACAAATATAAACATAAATTGAGTTTTAAATGTGTGCTTTGATCACACACACTATCTATCTATCTATATATATATATGCACAATCACATTAGTAGGAAAAATAAAATATAATTTTATTGTTCTTTTACCTGTATGAGAAAATGATAAAGTTATTCAATAGACAGTGCTTTATGATCAATGTGAAATTGACTATACTACAGTTGGCTTCTCTAAATGTATGGTCAAACAGAAGGGATTGAAGAGTGCACATAAAACATTTGCTCTCTCTGCATTTAAAGGCTAAGAGTTGGAATCATTCTATGTGATAGGCTAAGTATTGACCTATAAAAGTAGAGAAAATAGGCCAGGGAAGAAGTGGTAAGCTTGGTAGAACGAAGCTGAAGTGTGGTTGCTTTAGAGTTATAAAATGCCTCAACCCGATCAAAGAGAAGAAGGCCAAAGGGGTTCTTTAATGTGCTGGAAAAGGAAGTTTCAGAACATTCTCATAAAAAATAAGCAGTGATCTTACTTAACTTCTAACTGGGTTTCCTGAAGACATTTTCAGTCCTTTTATTCCAACATCAGCAGTTTAAGCAGTTTTATGAAGAGAAAGAAGAGCTTGTTAAAACTCTTGCTTTGGCTTTTTTTTTGTTTCTTTTCCCATTTTCTTTCACACTGTTCAAAATCAGCCAGTAAGTTAGAAACCTATATGGTAATGTCTCAGTTCATTACAAAGGGAAATGGGAGGCATACTGAATGACAAATAAGTAACCAATGTTATCTATTTCCTTGTGTTTTTGTTTTGTTTTGTTTTTGTACTGAAGATCAAACTCATGACCTCGCACTTGCCATGCAGGCACTTATGCCGCAGAGCTAAATTCCCACCAACCAATATTAAAATTAACCACTAAATGATGAAGTATTAAACAGCAGTGCAAATGGTGAGCTTTTCATGGTACTATATTTAGTACAATTGACTTTCATCCACCAAAAACTTCATTTTAGAGGAAATGGAAAACTTGAACTTTAGATGAGTAAAAAGTAAGTTTTAGCAAATGAAAAAGAAAAGTATATAGCATATCCAAATGCCTAGGAAGATGGTAGAACTAAAATCTGAACCATAATCTATTTTTTCTCTGATTTTGAAGCTGGAAATACCAGGGTTCTCAAATTGCGTTAGATTGAGAACAAACATTCAGCCTCAGTGAAAGGAAAAAGTGACAGTTCCTCAATCTCTGTGGCATGGGATAATAGAAGAGGGAAGAAAAGGGCACCACCTCTACTGCAATTACTAAATTTTAATGTAAACAAGACTAGTAAGTGGGCATAAGGCAGAGCTATAGACATTTTTAGAAATACTACTAGTTACTCTTTAATAAAAAGATCACATCCTTCTTAGATATAAATCCGTGTGGTGTTCTAATATGGATTCTACATGAAAAAAATTTTATTTGTGGAGCCAAGCTTCTTGGGTTCATGTCACAACTTTATTATTCATTGATTTAATCTCTCTTCTGGGCTTTGTTGAGTTTTTTTTTTATTTTAAAGTAGGTAGAACTAAACATAACAAAACAGAACAAAGCCAATCAGAAGAAAACAATGTAAATGATACAGATTTCAAAGCAAGGCAACAGGAGATCATCACTGGCTACCATAATGTCTCTTGTTTTCTTCTAAATAGTTGTCTGAACCTTGACACACAGTGAATTCATACAAAACAAAATAGTATTAAACTGATCAGAACAGAGTGATGAAGGTATTGTAGGCCTTCAAAACCAGAAAATGGGAAAATGAACAATGGCTCCCACAATGCCTCTTGTTTCTTCAAAATAGCTGTCCATACTTTGCTGAATGTTGAAATTGAACAATACAAAACAGACTAAAACCACTTTGAACAAAGAATAAACGCGTTACTGGATTTCACAGCATGATGATATGGTATCAACAATGGCTACCATACTGTCTCTTTTTCTTCAAAGTAGCTGTTCATTTCATCACACACAATATAATCAATTCTCGTAAACTGTTTAGAGGAAGTTCTATGCATGTATAAGCTTCTACATGTATACTTATCCTTTCTGTATTAGAGGGAAAAACAAAACAAAACAAAACAGATTACTAGAAAAACAAGAAACAAAAAAGACAAATAAATAACAATAGCAAAGAGCCCAAAACAGTGACGATATCGGCCTTCAAAACAAGGTGGTATGAGCATAACTAGGATTGTTACTTTACATAATGATCTTCAAGAGTTCCTCAGATCACCATACAATAATATGCACAATTGTTCCAATACTATGAATGTTAACTATTTTGTTCCAAGAACTTATAGAATTTGTAGCACAATCTGTTGGGTTTTAAATGGGCAGGGAATAAGGTTTCCTTTTCACTGCTGTAGGATTTAATGAAATTACCTCTGTAACGTTCCATAAATACCTTTGGAAATATGTCATCCACCAAAATGGAACCTCTCTGTGGCACAAACTGTACATTATTCTTAACTGTATGCTCTATCATTCTGAAGTGTTAGGTGTTTAATAAACACATGATAAGTAAATAAATAATGTTGAATTTGTGAGCCCCAATTCCTGTCACTTCGAAATTAATATGGAAATAAATTATACCAAGGATATTACAGACCGTTGTTGAATTATAAGTGAAACCATAGAGTCAAACAACAAAACCCCTTGTAGGAAAGCTCCTTGAAGCTGTCTCTATCACGCTTGATTACAATGCCTGACCACTAGAGGGCAGAAAGACAGCAAGATGACTGACAACATAGCAGTTTGAGTAAATGAAGGGCATATGGTTTTGGTTTTAACCTTTTGACGTTTCTTTAAATTATTCCATCATATTGGCGGTATATAACAAAGTATACAATGTGTCTCTAGGAACATTATTTCAGGATATCTCGGTTTAATCTATGTTTGTTCAAGACTACTGGATACAGCAAAATTATTCACTGAAGGTATTAATTTTTTTCTTTTGTTAAAGTGTTAGTGCATACATTTGATCTTCATTAATTGTATTAATAGATACCCAAAGTGTTTTTTACTGGTCTAGTTCCTTTCATTTGTTTTCAATCTCTTTCTTAAATGAGTTGAATCTTGTGGGAGAATACAAATGTAAATGCAAGGTTGACAATTTATCAGTAGTCAAAAATACAATAAAACAAAATGAAAGATTAAGGATGAGATGGTAATAAATCATAATTGTACAAATTTATAACAAATACTCCATCTAAAAGGGAGCAGAAATAACTAGCAAGCTTTCAGCGTATATACACTGCATGGACAAGTAAACTCTGGTCTACAGAATGAGGGAGAACCAGTCACCTCTGAGTCCTTGAAGATTCTATGGTAACACAAAGTGGATTTTACCAGAAATTAGTGGCTTTCTAACCAGAGTTATGAAACTATTTCCTTTTTTATTATGCTTTCAAGTACTAGAACAAAATAAATATTTTAGTCTTTCTACTATATTGGTTTATCTGTAACTTTTTATCAACAATGTGGTTAATTTTCTAATTATGAAATTAGTTTCACTTAATTGAGAAGCTAAATATTGCAATGCATAAAAAGACAGGTTTTATAGTCAGTTAGACCTAGAGAGAATCCGTATTGGTTACATCTCACTTTTGACAAATCCTTTTGTCTTTTTGTGTTTTGCTTTTTTCATCTGAAAACTAGAAAGGGATAATCTTAGATAATATAACTTTAAACTCCTAAGTGTTAAATCCTCCTTCTTATTCACTTTTGTTCTATTACATAAAGCAAGAGACAGAGATGAAGTATTCACCTATTGTAAACATTAGATATGTAGATTTTAGATTCTTTTGTTAGTTGTTAGTCAATATAATTAATCACATTTCATTACATACTTGAGACATTTGTAAAAGAGCAGAAAAAATACTGAGCACTGTCACTGCATCTTCGGAAAAGAGCAAGATTCCTACTATAAAAGACAAGTCGATAAAATGATGGAGTGTTCTTTTTCAGTGTAATGCAAGTAATACGCTCAAGTAGCTTTCCTGAGTAGAAAATGGAGCTGTGCCACTCTGTTTAAAAAATTGTAGCTATCTTATTTGAGATTAGAAGTGTGGTACCTAGGAATTTTTCCTGCCTTTCAAAGCTATGCAGTCTATGTGTAAGGGGACGGAAATGACTGAGCTCATTTAGATAGGCACAAAGATACCTGGGTATCAGTGACCCAAAGCTTCCCTTAGAACCAGTACAATTGAAAAAAACTGACCTCTTTCACTTTAGGTTGCTTAGAGATCAGAGGCAAATAGGAACCTATTAAATGTACAAATGTGTTGAGGCTAAATTTGGAGGAGAAGGGCAAAAACTGAAAAGTTAAAAAAAAAAGCTACAAAAATCGCTCTACCCTTGTAGAAACATGGCTAATGCAAATAACTTAATTTTAATGGTTTTATTGAAGCATAATTGTCATCTCCAAAATTTACCAATATAGTGACAGGAGTTCAATAGGTTTAGTATATTCACAGTGTCATGCAATCATCACCATTATTCAACCTTAGAACTTTTTTGTCACCCAAAAGAGAAATACTGTACTCATTAAACAATCAAATCCCATTTCCACTTCCTTGTCTCTGGCAATGACTAACCTGTATTCTGGCTCCATACATGTACATGTTCCAGACTTTTCACATAGATAGGATCATATAATATGTAACCTTTTGCATTAGGCTTCTGGGGCTTAGCACACTGTTTTCAGGGTTTATCTATTGTCTTAGTCACTTTGTTATTCTGAGAAACAATACCTGACAATGACAACTTAAAGAAGAAGTTTATTTTGGGTCATAGCTTGTACAGGTTTCTGTGAATTGTAAACCAATTCTAAGCTAGAAATCATATAGAAAAGGGCTTGTAGAGAAAAACTGCTCACACCATGGCACCCAGGAAGCAGAGAAACATGGAAGGAGCTTGGGAGGGAGATGGCCTCTTCCAGGTCCCACTGCTAGAGAACAAACTGTCCTTTCCAACCAAACCCTGCTTCCTAATAGGTTAGCTGCACTGTGCCCATAATCCAATCACCTTCTAAAAGCCCCACCTATGAGTGCTTGAAGCTTTGTGGGACCTCACCATATAAACTATAGCATCATTGTTGAAGCATGTATCAGTGCATCATCCTATTTTTCTGCTAAATAATATTCAATTATACACATTTACCAAGTTCTATTTATCCATTTGTATTTTATGGACATTTGGCTTGTTTCCAATTTTAGAATATTATAAATAATGCTGCTATGGAGTTCATGTACAATTTTTTTCTGGCTGTATGTTTTCAGTTCCCTTGGATAAATAAAAATATAAATATAAATACAAATATAAATTATATATATATATATATATATATATATAGAGAGAGAGAGAGAGAGAGAGAGAGAGAGGGAGAGCGATCACTGTAATTCCTGAGTCACATAGCAATTTTTGAGTTAATGATGTCTTTATATTTCTGAACATGTCTCTTAAGAATCATATGATTTGCAAATATTTGTCCCATTTGATGAGTTATTTTTTACTTTCTTATTAATCTTTTGACAAAATTTTTTAAACATTTTGATGAACTCCAGTATACCTAATTTTTCCTTTGTTGCTTGTGCTTTTGTGCCATATCCAAAACTATTGCTCAAACCAAGGTCATATGATTTACTCCTGTGATTTTCTATAATAATTGTGTAGGTTTAGTTGTAATGTTTAGATTATTGATCGATTTTGAATTAATAATTTTACATGGTATAGCATAGGTGTCCAACTTCGTTCTTCTGCATGTAAGTATCCACCCAGAACTACTTCCTGAGACTATATTTCCCATTGAAAGGTCCTGACACCTTTATCAAAACTCAACCAAACATATGGGTTTATCTCTAGTTCATCATTTCTATTCTATCAATGTATGTGTCTGCCTTTACATCAGTATCATGTTTTCTTGATTATTATATATTTGCAGTAAGTTTTCCAAGATTGTTATTCCTATTTTCAGTGTCTTGACATTCCATACTAATTTTAGGTTTCACTGGTCAAACTCTGAAAAATAAAGAGAAAAAAATCATGTGGATTTGCAGTGAATCTGAAGATAAATTTGGGGAGCATCACCATCTTAATAAAATTAAGGTTTCCAGGCCATGAACCCAAGATGTTTTCCACTTGTCGACCTTTCTTTAGTTTCGTTAAACAAATAATCTTGTAGAAGACAAATTTTTTACGAGATGCTCTTGGGCAGCCATGTAGTTCTTATCACACCATGGCATCTCTTCCTGGTATTCTTACTGTCTCATACTTGAAACTTTTATTGGATAACATGTTAGACTCAATGTTCAAACAGATCTTGGTTTAATACTAGCTGTGTTATTTACAGTCTTTGGGATTACTTGAAAATCAGTTCATTTTCTATGCCCCAGTGCCCTCTTCTTTAAAATGAAGATAACTGTTTCAAGATTACTATAGGGAATCAATAAGTATTGGAAAATGTCTGCATGGTTTCTGGTACATAGTGGTCACTCAATAATTGTTACTCTACTTCATATCGCTTGTTCACATCAAAATAAGGCTGTCCTTAAGAAGAGCACCAATGGATCATGGGAAAACCAGTCATTGGTGCAGTGTATTTTTTTAGGTTTCTTAAAATGATAGTCATTTCAAGAATGATTTGAGGAAGATTTTAAGACCTGTACCTCTCAACTCATACACTACAGGTTGCTGTCCCAGACCTGTGTTACCACTTACTACATGCGTAGTTTTGTGAGGAATTACAGATGTGTTTACATTGTAATTGATTCTTTCCCTGAAGTTGTTGGCATTGGAAGTAGAAGTCCAAAAATAGCTAATAATCAACACTGTCATTCAGATAGTGCCTCTCTGTTTTCTCAAGAAAATTATCCAAAATAAATAGCATGAGGTTACAGAGGTAGAAAAGATCAAATGTTGACTGGACTGATGTACAAGGTTTAATAAAAATAATGAAAATTATTCTAGACCAGAGTAAACTTTTATAGGAAAACGAGTGAAGAAGAGAGAATGATATAAGTAAAAGCAAGGTATGAAAAGATGTTACATGTTTATGGGTGAGGAATCTTCCTCCAGGTTATGATCTGTATGACTTTTCCAGCCTGACCATCAGCAATCACCAAAACTTTACCTGCAAGGCCATTTTATAGAGAAGATCCCCTTTCCACACCAGAGTTGTGCACAGCCATTGAACTGACACCTTCGGTACAGGATGCACTGAAGGACTTACAAGCCCCTGGCCAGTCACGTCTTTTACATATTTGCTTTCCTAGCCCCAGGCCCTTATTCTCTTTATCTGAAGCCTTGGATCCACGTATTCTTTAGATGCCTTTGCCAAGCCTTCTCATGGGGAGATGAAGAGGGAAATTTTAAGAATAAATTTTCCCACTCTGATTCAGTAACTATTACTTTCCTATTCTGAATTCACTTACCTAAGCAGCGTCCCCCTACCTCAAGGTTCATAAAACTGTAAGAGCCTTTGGTGCAGCTAAAATGACTTTCACTTCTGCACCAATCCACCTGATCCATTTGACCCTTAACGGGTGCAACCTTCCATGGAGGAAAGCGGTATGGTGTGAGTCAGTGCTTTCTTGAGTTTTATTCTCTTACTTCTACTATTGCAGTAAAGGCCCAAGTCTTTCACTTTGGGCTTGTTGATTTTAATCATCCACTCCAACATCTGACAGCTCAGCAGTGTCTCCAAGCTCAGCTGAGCCCCCGACAGTACGTAAAAGCAACTTTGTCTGAATAAATATACAAAAGAGAAAAATTCTTGAAAAATATGAGACTGAATAAAGAATTGAAGAAAAAGCCAAAGGACCAAGAAAGATCACAGGGCAGAGAACCCTAGTGTATAAGGTTTCAGAGATCACTTTCTAGATGAATCAGCTCTAACTACTGTGTTTAGTACTTATGTCCCTTCATTCTGAAGAAGCGTTCCTGACAAAGGAGTGTAGCTTTATTAGAGCCACATGCTCAATTTGTGTATTTTTTAAACATGTTTTGTTTGATGGTG
The DNA here is from genome assembly GCA_004027295.1 of Dolichotis patagonum. Lineage (NCBI taxonomy): Eukaryota > Metazoa > Chordata > Mammalia > Rodentia > Caviidae > Dolichotis > Dolichotis patagonum. Next base: position 13,386 of record PVJX010021855.1, on the reverse strand, counting down.
GAAGTTGAATACTTCTCCCAAACGAAATTTGCTGCCAGAGACGATGAATGGATATTGATATGGAAAGAAAGACAAATGCATTGCAGGGAAGCATGAATTGTGTTCTACAAACAGTATAGATTCCAGCATCTCAGGACAACAGGGGCCATGTAGAGGAGTAGCAGGAAGTAAAAGAAAGACATCAGGGACATCTGACAATCAGACTAAGGAAGTTCTTTATCCTATAGACCAGTGATAGCAGACTTTTTAGAGCTTTCAGTGGTATAAACAGGCTGCTACAGAACACATGCTATAGGTGGCCACCACTGCTAGACACAAGAAGCCATTAAGATACTTTGTCAGTGAAGAAACATGATTAAATGTGATGAAAGTTTGGTGTTGGGAATATTGCCCTGGTAATATAAGGATGAACTGGGAAGGAAGAGAGAGCAAACTCAGAGATTATTGTAAGAAGATAAGCCTGTAATATTAGCTGCCTGGAAGACAATGAGTGGAGAGAAATTGCTAGACATTGCAAGAATAGATATTGGTAGCTAAATTGTGAGATGAAAAGTAGGAGAGTCAAAGATGAATCTTGATTAACAGACATATTTGGAAGTGAGGAATATTTTGCTTTTGGAAACAAGAGGAATTCAATTTCTTGATCTGTAACATAGAACTTAGATTATCTCTCTAAGATGTCTTCCAGCTTTCAATTTTTCTGATGATATGACAAGTTTTTTTGCAGCTCTCTTTTGAATTTCTTTTGTTTTTAATTGACACATAATATTTGTATATATATATATTTATGAGATACAATGTGATGCTTTGATTCACGTATATATTGAGCAGTGATCAGCTCAGTGTAATTAGTGTACAGCTTTATTAGGAATAACTGAGATACATGAAAACATGTATTTGTCGGATAAAATTTGATGAGTTTGAACTTAGGCACATACCCACCTATGCAACCAAACTATAATGTATAATTAACTTACACAGCATGTGATTAAAGCATACCTTGAGTTTTTAAAATTTTAAAAATTTGTTGCAATAAAAGACATATTGCCATTAAGCTCCCTTGAAATATTTCCCCATACTTTCTTTGAGCCACTTTCTGAAATAGTCCCAGGAGTCTTTTTTTTTTTTTTTTAATGAGTGTGCCTGGCTGCCTTGATGACCTGAATTCTTTTAAAATATTTACTTTAATGGTCATTTTGATGAAGTCAATTGGTGACAGATCTGATGAATAAGGTGTGTGAGCACACACTGTAATGTTCTCTTGAGTCTGCTTTTTCTTTGGATGGCACTTAGCAGCTGTATTCATGTATTTTTAGCGCAACTTGTAAAGACACTCACAAAACAGTACTTCCAGAACTGGTACAGAAACTGACTAGAATGATAGGAGAAGTGTGCTGAAAGTGAATAGTATTTTGAGAGTGATGGAAATGTGTCTTTTGTGGTAATGCATTTTTAAATTTAAACATTCCTTATATCTCTTGATTACATCTCTCCTATATCACCTCCAAAATTTTCATCACATTTTAATTAATTTTAATTATATTTTAGTTGTTTTAATGTAATTTAATTTAAGGTGAGAAGAGTGACCATAAGATCTATAACCTGCTTAACAAGTATTTTTTAATGCACAAAACAGTATTGTTAACTATAGGCATTGTACAATGTATCACATAACTTACTCATCTTGCATACTAAAACTTTATACTTCTGGAGCAAGCCTCCCCATTGCGCCCTTTCTCGTACCCTGGCAGTGACTTTTGTTCTCTGCTAAAATAAATCTGACTATTTTAGATGCCTCATCTATGTGGTATCATGTAACACTTGTCCTTCTGTGACTAGCTAATTTAACTTAGCACAATGTCCTCAAGGTTTATTTTCATTACCACGTGTGGAGAAATTTCCTTATTTTTTAAGACTAATATTCAATTGTGAGTATATATTATATTTTTTGAATGTATAGTTCAATGGACATTTAGATTACATAATAAATATAAAAAAGATTTCTATTCAAGACCTTGATATCAATGTCATTCAACTTATGCTTATAAGCGGAATTGCTGGGTCACAGAATTTTTATTTTTTTTTTTTGAGAAACCTCCATGTTCTACATAGTTGCTTCATTATTTTACATCCTCACTAGTAGCAAATGTGGATTCCAATTTTTTCATATCCTTGCCAACATTTGCTATTCTCATGATAACTGTTCTATTAAGTGTAAGGTGACATGTCATGGTGGTTTTGCTTTGAATTTCCCTGATAATTAATGGTAGCACTTTTTGGTAAAACTATTGGCTACTCGATTCTTTCCTTTGCTGTTGCAGATGCTATTTAGTGATGTGTTGTCCCACTCATCTATTTTTCCAGTGGATGACAGTGATCTTGGTAGTATAACATAGCTAAAGAATTGAAAGAGAAAAATTGCCAACCAATAATACTATACCAAGTTAAGTCTTATCTATAAAACTTTCCTAAAGAACAGGCACATAATTCTTGCAAATGGGAAAGAGACCAAGACATCAAGGGTGTGTGGGAGGGGGGAAGAAAAGTAGATACAAAAAGAATAAAGAGATTTCATATACATATACTAGCTACTTGTCCTGAATGTATAAATTATGAACTGCAAACATGTACTAATGAAAAGTTTGCTAATGGATATCCAATATAAATGATGTAAATTGTGACATTAATAATATGAAGTATAGAAAGGAGAGAAGTAAAAGTATAATTTCACATGTGATTGAAAGTGGTTGTTACCACCTTAAAATAGACTGTAGTAACTGTTAAGATATTTTATGCAAGCCTCATTCTAACTGTAAAGAAAATATCTTTAGAAGAGACAAAACAGAATGAGACAAAGGAATAAAATCACATTCCCTGCAAAAAAATTAGCGAAACGCAAATTAAGATTGCCAAAGAGGAAAAGAGAAAATATAACGACAAATTGGACTAAAAGATTAATAAAATGTGAATATCAAATCTTTTCCTATCAATAATTAAGCATAAATGAGTTAATCAGTCCCTAATCAAAAGACATACAGTAGCTGAATAGTTGATGACATGAGATCCAATTTTGTGATATGCACAAGGGCATCACTTTAGATTGATGATCTTTATTTTATATATATCTGTGTATATACCAAGCTTATGAATGTAGTGTTGAAATATACAGGCCTATTCTTTGGATCTAGTGCTGAGATGTTATTAAGCCATTGATTTTTTTGTGTGTTTTTACACTTTTCTTGGTTAGATGATTGGTGCTATTCCATACCATCCCACATGAATAGACATCTATTTCTTTACATTCACACAGTTTTTATATGTAGCGTGCTCTTTAAACCCATAATTACTATGCATTTTACCCTGTGAGCCAGGCAGTGAAATACATATTTTATTAATGAGGAAACTGAGGCCTACCAACATGAAGTAACTTGTGCAAAGCCACATAGATAAAAGGTAAAGTGAGGACTAGTTGCTGTGATTCCTAATCCAGAACTTTCATACTACATTAGACTATGAAAATGAGTTTTATGGACCTTGACGAATTTCAGATGGCACATACAGGGCCAGGGATTCAGTTCAGTGGCATAAGTGTGAGGTCGTGAGTTCGATTTCTGGTACCAAAATAAATAAATAAACAGATTGCACATATATGACCTAAGTGAAAAAGTGCCATAGCAGATACCTGTATGATATGAATTTGTGTCCTTGAACACCACATATATTAGATTTTTTTTCAACAAAACCAGACTATGAATTAAGCAGAAGGAGATATGTGTGTGGTAGAATGATTTCTTGAGGTGAGTTTTCACAATTTCCTTTCTGCTTCATTTATTTCTAATACAGCGACATGGCTCAAAACTGAGCATTTTCAAAGAAGAATATGGGTTGAAATAATTGATTTAAAAATAGGAAGATCAGACAAGAGTTGTGGCTTATACTTGTAATCTTAGCAAACTTTGAGGCTGAGGCAGAAGGACTTCAATTTTTGGAACCAGCCTGGGCAACTTAGTGCCTTAGCAAGACCCTCTCAACAAATTTTTAAAAAATCACAAAAGAGTTCGGTATGTAGCTCAGACAAAGATCTTGTGTTCAAAACAAACAAATGAAAACCAGAAGGATTAAAATGGGACACTTTTCTCCATATTTCATTCCTACTCCTTGCCTGAAGTTTGGAACGTTTTCATGGGTTGAACACGTATGTTGCTTTTGGTGGACGATGCATCCTGCAGACTAATGGATTCTGCTGCAGGAGATTGCACCAGTCGTTTATTTTTTTCCACATCCCAGGGAGAATTATAGGGAAGGGTTGAATCTCCAGGCATCATCCATTCATCAGAGAAGAACCAGCTTCCCATTGATTCCTCTCTTCCAAGCCTGGAACACCAGAAGTGAGGAGAGGGGCTAAAAAGTCATTGATTTAGTACTTCCTAAAATTGAGACAAAGGAGAGGAAATTTTAACAATATTGGCTCAGCTACATTATCTTCTTTAAGGAGAAGATATTTAAAATGCACAACATTGCTCTGAGTTGGACTTGCAAACTGATATAATGTTCTCCTTTGATCCTTGGTGTATTTTAAAAAGAAAGTTTTTAAAAGACACTAGTTAAAATCTGAACATCAATTTAGCCTTGGGCTTCATTTGTTACAAAAAAGGAAAACTCATCTTCAGAGGCTAAATCTGCTTCATCATCCTTTATCCCAACTCATAAGATCAGAGAATTACACATAACATCCTCAGACACATACTCTACTGTCCAGCAGCCCACACATCTGTCATACTGAGCAGAGGACAGCAATCATCCTTTAAAAACACAGCTTTCATCTTCAAATTTCACAAATTTTAAGACAAAGTCTACTATAGCAAAGTTGCTTTCATGAGTTATCCATTATACCTGCATTTGCCATTTACATTATAAAATATTTCTCTGCGTCACTCCCGCCCATAAACGTGTTTTTGTTACCAAATGGCATTCATTGCAGTGTATCTACTAGTGAATGCTCATAGGTAACAAAAAACAATGAACACATAAAAAACATACAAACAGGAGAAAAACTAGTAAAATTCTTATCTACCTCCATCAACATAGTATAATTTTACAGTATTGAGAGACATTTTTCCCATCTTTTTACAGGCAACTTTTTAAAAATTAAAACCTGCTTTCAGTTTGGTATGATTTGAGGATTTTTTTTTCCTCTAAATCATGTGTATCTTCTGCTGAAATCTACCCTGAGTCAATAGTAGGCATCAATTCCAAACACTAGCGATTCGAATCTGATTAGCCAATTTGAGAACTAGAACGGACACTTCTGTAAAATTAGGATTTAGCATTTCTTTTTATATATAATGCCCAGAATTTGAATTACAATTAGCTAAGCCCACAAAAATGGGCAAGTACCTTGCTGGTTGATGCGGTATACATACCTGGATAGAACACCTGGTCCTTATACTCCTAGCACCACAGGTCTAGTGGAAGGCAGATAAATGGAAGCAAGTAATTGCAGCACACTGTGATGTGGTACCTGCTTTTAACAAATCTGTTCCAAGTTTCACAAATGCCTAACAGAAGGAGATGAGAGTAATGAGATGCTTTCCTAAAGTGAGAATATTTACTTTGGGTCTTGAAATATGGTTAGGAGTTCTTTAGACAAAGCAAGATGAGTAAGGCCAATGTGAGGAGAGTAAAAACTGATACAAAGTTAAGATGAATGCTTTATCCAAACACATGGAACAAAGTAAAAAAAAAATTCAAAAAAGCCCACTGATTTTTCTATTGATTTACAGCTTAATCATATGAGCACAATGAATATTTAGAGACTATATGATATAAAAAGAACAATCAGAATAAGCTATTATGTCTTCCTGAATCTCATTTAAAACCTAATTAGGTCTGGTGGGAAGCTGGCAGAGTCCTGTCTAGGTGGAAGGAGATAGATCTATCACGGAAAAAAATACCAAGAAGTCAGCTTATTTCTCCACTAGCTTAGCATTTATCTTTAAACTCCACTTTGCAGTGCTGGGCAAATAGATACTTACATTAAAAGACATATTTTGGCTTATAAAGTGTTTTCATGAACATTTTCATTTGATCCTTAAGCTACCCTTTGTTATAAACAAATAAGACATGCATTTTAGTCTATTTTCAATATATAAATGAGCTCAGAGAAGTAAAGTAATTTGTTAAACAGGACAACACATGTCAGTTTATAGAGTTGGGACCAATAACCAAATCACCAAACATTAAATCTTTTATTCTCTACTATGAAACACACCTTATTTACAAATACAAAATCTGCAACACATTTACAAAGCAAATTATGCTATGCAGTTATAATTATACTTAAATTGTTCTATGATAATCTTCACTGCAATTGAATTCAATTATTTTACTTCTTCAAAATAAACCTGCTTAAAAAATAAACCTACTTATATAATCATACCCACTTAGAGAGACATATAGGCATGCAGTGACTTTTTTCCAGAAACTCTTAGAGTAGAAAATTCTGCATTCTTCTCCACAGGCAGGCCAAGGAGAGACATTGTCAGTTGAGAGAAAAAGAAATTGAGATTAGAGTATGTATTCCCTTGCTGACCTACAGTGAGATCCCAGTGTCTCTCTACTATAGAATACAATTCCTCTTACATGTCCCTTACCATATAGCCTACCTGTTTGGGATCCAATAATCATTTGCTCTTTTTCCCTTCAAGCCAAGAGGTAGGAATGGTAACCTACTACTAACTCTTGGATACGTCACCATTCTCTGCTGGTTTTGCTGAATCTTGCCCATACTTTTCTCTGTATTAAATTTTTCTCAAATTATCTAAGGTGATTATGACATCTGTTTCCTGCTTTGACTCTAACTGATAGAGCACTTGTTCTTCATATTTGCTTCCCTGCATCCATTTCCATATCATTTTATCATGTAAACTCCTTATTTTCCAATGATCATCATATACTCACTAGGATATTCTCATTCTCACTGTCCCTCAAGTCCTAAGTTCTTATGATGAAATGATTTATATACCTGGTTTTGTTAGATGTGCTTGCTGGTTAACAATGAAGCTTTTATACAGTGAAGTGCCATGACGTTGTTGGTATTTAAAATGCAAGTGTATTAATTTAGTGGCAAAGCTCAGCAAAAGTTTCACAAATATGTATACACATATATGGCACATCTCAATCACTAGTCTGGATTTATTTAAAATTTTCAGGTCTCTGTAGTCAATAGTCTACTAGTAAACCCAAGCTATACTCTTAATTTATGATGGCCATGAATTTTAGAAATCGTTTTTGTCATTTTGATACAGTGCCTTTCTCAACAGTTTATTTTGCTGAATGCAAAAGAAAAAGTAAAAAAAATCTTATGCAAAGAATATTTTTATATCGCAAGAGTTGTTATTTTACATAATAGCATTGCCAGGGGTTTACAACACAAACTGAGTCTTCCATGCCTATATATATTTTTTGCATTTAAAGTGGGAATCCTTTGAGAACAAGTTATTGTGTTACAGTTTAGCTCCTGTAGCTGAGGAAGAAAAAAAAACACAGATTTACAAAAATCAGAGCTAGATAAGCCAGGCATGGTGGTGCATGACTGTACTACCAGTACTCGGGGAAGTTGAAGCTGCAGAATTACAAGTTTGAGCCCAGCCTGGTCCACCTAGCAACTTAGTGAGACCCTGTCCCAAAGTAAATAGAAAAAAGGACTGGGCATGCAGCTCAATGTGGAGGATTTGGACTGATTCCCCAGTACTGCACATAAACGAACACAAAGAATCATAGAGCAAAGCCTTTATAAGTACATACTCATCAAATAGCTCAAATATACATTATTTGAAGAGTAAATTTTCCAGAGCCAGCTTAACACTAAGAAGAATTTCTGAAGTCCTGCAACAGAATCCTATACCACAAAGAAAGCTTGAGTGAAGACATAAACAACAAACACACTTGTTGGTGTTAGAATATTGCATTCAGCACTCTTTGATGCATTACTTACAGGTTCAGTGAAACAAACTGTCAGCCACTTAAAATAACTCGTGCATTTTTCTCCTATTGTCTACTAGACCTATATATTAGAACCAAATTTCTCACAGAAGTAGTTTTTTGTAGCAAAATATAAGTTCTAATAAACTCTAGAGGATTGATGAAAGCAATATAGTTAACTTCCTCATGAGCAGCCATGAATGATCAGCAGAAAAGAAGGATCAGGTATGGAATGTCAAGAAGATTCCTAAGTCAGTCAGCCTCACAACCTGGTTCTTTAAAACTTGCACAACAATGGTGGTAACTTCTAAAATTACACTAGAACTAGGACAACGTCTACAAACAGCAACAAGGAGAATTTATTTCTAGGATGTTTTTAGTATCTGTGGGTTTTAAAATAAGTCCCAGTTTTACTCTCAATCTGGAACATCTCATTATCATCATCAAAAGGAATATTTGGTTCTGATGTCTTACATATTTACTATCTTTAAAATACAGCCAGAGGATTGTGGTTCTTGATATTTCCATTTACCTAATTTATTGTCCACAAGATTTAAATTGCTTATTTAATTTAAATTAATGGGCCATGTGCAAATCAAAGAAAACTAAACTAATTGAGACAGAAAAGTCTAAACTGGTGCTTTAAACTTCAAGATTTATTCAGACATTTAGGATTTGAATTTGATTTCTTTTATTGAATCTAATGTTTGGCCAGGTTAATCTTTAATAAAATACAACCTAAAACTAAAGGTAGGAGTTCAGTTCAGCACTTGTGCACTGTATGACATATAAATAGATGCTAGATAATGGCAATCAGGTGTTGATTAGGGATCAGACTTGACCCTTAAGGACTCCTTATTCTTCTGAGAGTGATGGAATGGAAGACAACATCACAAATGATACATCTTCCTGCCTTCGGTCAGCAGGAAGTACAACCTAAACAGGATCTAACATCCAAAGGTACATTTAATTCAAAAATATTTTACTGAGTACCTACTACCATGCACTGGAAACTGATACTGCCTTACTTTTGTAAGCCATGAAAATAGTGAACTATGTGAGGAGCACAAAGACAAAGACAACTTATTCTAGAGTTAGAGTTGGTGAAATGCTGCCAACTGATATAGTCAATAAATATTTAGTAAGTGCACACTGTAAACCAAATCATCAGGGTAAAAAGTTGATTAAGACATGATCCTTTCTCAAGAAGATCTCACATATCAGGGGAGATGTATATTGCAAAATGCTATAAAGGGTGAACCTTATGGGATAGTATAACAATAAAATACGATTTAAGCTCACAAGGACCTGAAAGCTATTGCTCTGGCTTAATATAAAAACCATATAGAAAACTCTGAGGAGAGAAATAGTGAATATTGTATAATTAAAGACTCAGAATTGTCAGCTGAACGAAAGTTAATAAACTATTTATTTTACTGAGGCATATTGTGTTTTAAAAATAATTCAAGAGCTGAAGTTCAAAAATGACTCGGTGCAATTATGATTCCTGTAAATCAAATTATGTTAAGTTACTCAAATATTTTCTTTGTATGAAATTCTAATCTATGACATTAGACTGTTTCTGCAGTATCAAAATCACTGGTAGAGAAGTGGAAGAATTACTTGACCAGTATTTATCTAGTTCACGCAAAACTATTTAAATGCAACAGTAATAATTTTCAATAGCTATAACAATGTTCAAACCATGGTTCACAAAATTGTTGCCTTAGTAAATTTTTATGCATCTCAGAGCTGTTGACTTAGTTAGGCACTCTGATGATTAATAGTGATTTCCAGTTTATTTGGACTAAAAGACTTGTGAGGTGACTGGATTTTGAGAACACTAACTTCATCAATGATTATCCCCCTGATGAGTTTACAGCTGAATGAGCTATTAGGAGGTGGGGTCTAGTAGAAAGTGGGTCATAGAAGCATCACGTTGGAGGCAATAACTGGTTTCTGACCCCTTTCTCTTTGTGTTCCTCCCCTGTTCTGCTTCATGATTTGCATAAAGTGGAATTTTGCTCTACCACAAGTTTTGACCATGATATTTCTGCCATGGAGCCAGTAACCATGGACTGAGACCCTTCAAACTGTGAACTAAAGACAAACCTCTCTTCTGTTAAGTGCTAGCTCTTTTTTTCTGCAAGCTAAAAGAGAGTTGACAAATGCAGGTACAGAGTTTCACTTAGTTACATATAGCAGCTTATTTACATTTAAACAAAAGGTATATTCTTATCGAGTGACAAAATTTACAAATATGAAGAGTGTATATGATTTTCTACCTAAAAGTTTTGCTCTACAGATACGAATCATCACTCTGGAATTTTTTACATGCATCAGCAGCAGTTGACTTTATTTGTATGGGCTACTCTTCCCCCACATAAGTTTTATCTCTTAGAATTATGTGAGATTGACTGAAAAACAATCATTACATTTTCAAACAAAGATACATTCTAGTCCACTGGCTTCACCTACCGGCTTCATTCAAGTGAGCACTGAAGGATGCCAGGGGTGTGAGAAAGGAACAAGTCATGGCATTATCTCCCTAAATATAATTTGAAAGTAATTTAAACTTTCAATATGATGTCCAAGACTCCTGTTCTCTGCTACGTAAGTAATCATACCCCTGTAATGTTTTCAGTGCACATACCTGGCAGTGTCTCTAGCACCCTGTCAAGCAATGCTAGGACCTTCAGAATAGTTCTAATCACCAATCATATCTTCTTTGTTATTTTTTGTCTTGTCTTATAGTAATATATTGTGTTTTATCATATTATCCCGAAGCAGTTATTAATATGATTTTTATGCCAGGGATTAGAAAACTTGTTTGCAAAGATGGAATAGTAACTATTTTTGGCTGGGAAATCCATATGATCTTTGTCATAACTAAATTCTACTGAAGTAGTGTATTAGTCAGCTTTTCCGTCACTAGGTATAAACACCTGAAACCCATAATTTAAGGGAAGAGAGGTGTAATTTGACTCCTGGTGTCAGTCCGTGTTGGACTGGTTTCAAGGCAGGACATCACGGTGGAAAAGCATTATAAAGCAAAGCTGCATACCTCGTGGTGATTGGGAAGCAGAACACAGGCAATGAACACTAGGCAGTGCTACATGCTACCAAGGCATACCACCAGTGACCCACCTTCCCCAACTAGGCCCAGACCCCTAACAGCACATTCAATGTGAACATCAGTGAATTAATCCACTGAGGAGGGTAACACCTCCATGACCCAATTCCCTTTCCAGGAGTCTCTTTATCTAGTCAAGATGGTGATTAACTGGCACAAGTGCAAGCGGGAGTAGACAATAGCGAAATGAAGAAGTGTTACTACTTCCCAGTAAAACTCCATTTGCAAAAACAAGTTTAGGTCACATTTAATTTTCAGGGTATAGTTTTCCAATGCTTGTGTTCTATAGTTAGATCTTTATTCAGGTTGACTTTTGAAATCCTCCCTGCTTTTTACAAACTTATACATCTCACTCTTTGTAAGATCAGTGTCCTTCTTTCTGAACTACATCTTCTTATGAGACTTTCAAAGATGGTCCCTAGAACTTAAAGATTGACTATGGCTAATGGTTTCAGAGGTTTCATCCAGTTTTCACTGTTTCTTGGCCTGAGATGAAGTAGAATACTACATAGGAGCACGTATTAGTGCAAAATCGCCTCCATGGCAGTCAGGAAGCAGAAAGAGAGAAGAGGAAGGAACCCAATAACTTGCACCAGTGAGCTACTTCCTCCAACTATGACCCATCTCCTAGAGTTTCTACTACCTTCCAAGAGTCCCTTAAACTAGTAATTCATCAATAAATTCTTTCATTGATGAATGTAGAGCCCTTGTGATTCAATCATCTTCTAATTTTTCCATCTCTGAACACTGCTGAGCTCTTAACCAAAACAACACATGGAATTTGAGGGACATTTCCAATCCAATTATTACATGCCTTCCCTGACTTATAAAGGCTCAAGTCCATCTCACAATGCCATGTGTATTCAATCTACCTCCAAGAATTCCCATAGTCTCAACACTTCTAGCATTACTCAGAAGTCCAATACAATGTTTCCTCTTAGACTCAAGGCAAACCTTAAATGGTGAGCCCTGTTTTGTAAAAAAAGGTAGATATTTCCAAGGTATAATGCCACAGAGTAAACATTTGCAAGGCAATATTAAAAGAAAACCAAGGAAGGACCAGACATGCAAGACTAAACCCTAGAAGGGCAAACATTAAATCCTATTGCTCCATGTCTAGCATCTGCGGCACTTGTTGCTAAGGTGTGAGCTCAAAAGGCTTCAGGAGTCCACAACCCTATGGCCTCTCTTCTAAACTAGCTCTTTATGCTGCCCGTAGCTTTCTTCATCAGTCTCTGGATGTTCCTAGAGTTTCCAATTTCCTGGAGTCTCCACTGAAGCTCTAGTTTCCCTCTCACAGCTTTACATATTGCCCTCTCAAGGGCTTCATTCAGGAACCTAGAATCTGCAACAAACAAACAAACAAACAAACAAAAAACCTGCTTGGCATTCCAGGACTGCTTTGAAATTTTAGTGGAAGCCTCCATGACCACACAACTTTTGTATTCTGCATGGTCACAAAACCAGCATCATGTGGATAATGCCAAAGTCTGCCATCAGCGTGATATGTAACTAGGCCCACATTGACCATGGCTTTAGTAAACTCTGAGTGCTTGGATGCCTAAACATCAATAAAATAATCCTAAAGAAGCAAATTACTTGGCAGACCTTTGGAATCAGGGCCCCCAGGAGCAGTCTTCTTAAATGTAAGATTTAGATTTTCATACTTTTGAGTCTTCAATAGGTGAAGTCTGGCTAATCCTGAGATACCTAAAATGCCTCTTTCTTAATGTGCTGATCTAAAATATTTGGATTCTTTTCAATGGAGCCAGTCTCTTTAGCAGTTAGCACTCTCCTTGGCCTCAAGTTTACAAGTGCTTCTTTTCTGGCCACACTGAAAATTTTTCAAAATATCTGCTTGGCTTTTTGTTCCCAACTGGCATACCAGTGCCTGAATGCTGTTCTGCTTTGAAGTTTCCACTGCCAGATCAGTTAGTCACTTTTAAAATCATCTTTCCACAGGCTCAGGGCAAGAACAAAATATAGACGAGTTCCTTCTGAGAATGAAACACAAAAGGCCTCTAGTCCAATTCTCAATTGAGTCCATATTTTCACCAAAACCTGCACAAGCCTGTCCTTTACTGTCCACATTCCGTATGAATAGAGTAGTCTTTTGAGCTCTCACTAGAATGTGCCATTAGGCTCTCCTTACAACATTATAAACTTTTTATAATTTGGCTTTTCAAACGTTTTCAAATTCTTCACACATACCAGTTCCCAAAGTTTCTGAATTTTTGTGGTCAGATATAGTCTTAACAAGACCCTACTTT
>PVJX010021854.1:0-31395 GCA_004027295.1 Dolichotis patagonum | reverse complement strand
CGTAGATCTGTTCTTCTGGGGAAAGAGTTTATGGCTTTCAAAGGCTTCTCAAAGAGGTCTCTGAGATGTATGCCAGGTTAGAATCCATAGGTGAAGGGATTTTCTTAAACCAGGCTTCTTTGTGCGGAAGTGTTGGTGCAGGCTCTGCTCCCGGAGGACTTGAGCCTGATGGATGTCACCGTGGAACCGGCTGATGGACTGCAGCCCAAGCCACAGGGCCACGTGTGATCTCATAGACAGGAAGTCTCAGCATGGTAACTTGTCTTTCACAACTCAAGTGTCTCCTGCCCCCAGTCTAGCTGAGTGGTCTTCCTAATGACCTCAGGGTCTCCATTCATAGGTCTTTGAAAAGCACACTTACCCCAGCTGCAGACTTTTCCATCAGGACGACTAACAGCAGAACCTGGAGCTCAGACATCCTGGCAAACATCGCGGCAGTTTAAGGGTGTAAGGCCTCCTGGTTTGCTTTCAATGTAATTTCTTTTGTTATCTCTGCCTTTGAGAGGTGGGGGTCAGTCTCTGAGGATTCAGGAACAAATGAAGAGGATGCAAATTATTAACTAGGCATCAAATACTGTTTAATGTTTAATGTTTTGCAAACCAACTATCTTGATTAAACAAATGGTAACTTTGGGGCTGGGCTGAGTCAGGGGGTAGTTTCTCTCGAAGAAAGTCTCCAAAGAGTGTGGACATATAAGGGTGCTCAAGGCGGGGTGCTGAGTGTTCAGTGCAGAGGGCCTGGGGACACACTCAGCACAGGGTCAAAGGAGAGGCACCTGTAAGGGCTTCTGCCGTTCCTCATTTGGGGAGACTGTCCATAGATTTCTGATTCATCAAATCTCAAACAGAGTTACAGTATAGATGGGCTTCTAATAACATCACACTTTATATTCATGAAAGATAAATTAAAGGATGCAAAACTGCTATTGACAAACATTGATTCTAGGCCCTTTGAAGTGTTGCCTACAGTTCCTTGTTGGCTTCAAGAGTTCTCTTTTAAATCTCATTATGTAAGGTTTTTACTTTTTAATTATTTTCCTCCTTTCATTGGAGTCTTTCTTTGATCAATGGGAGGGAAAAAACATGATGCTTAAATTTCAGGACAATTGTTCCTCATTTAGTTACACAGGTCACAGGTAGGGCTATATAAAGCAGCAATTACCTATTAAGCATGGCTTCTGGTGGATACAACTGATCTCGTTAATAACATGGTCTTGAACTCCTATAAACACCTGACCACCACAGTAATGTGGGTGTCGGGAATCTTCTAGACTTGAGCCCTCGACACAGGTCCTGCACTGCTGCCACCACCTGATCCAGTTTATCTGTGCCATTGCCCATCTCTAGCCTCCTCTGCCATCCTCATCTGGTACTATACAGAGTCCAAGAAGATTAAAAGTGGAGACAAGAAACTGTGACTCACCCCAGTGATGGGACAGGTTGCAGGTTCACTGATTTCCTTCATAGAGAAAGGATTTTCAAGACATGTCACTAAGAACATAAAGAGCTTTATTAGGCAGAAATTTAAAAGTACACACTCAAATAAATGGTGTGGGCCCTCAAGAGGAAGAAGACATGCCCTTGTGGATTGGAGCTGGGTGTTATGGTTTGTGTCTGGATGTCCCCCCAAAGCCTCATATGGTCATGAGGGCAGGCTTCTAGTTTGTGACTGATTCATGGTCCACTGCTGGGATTATGGGTGTGAGTGCTACACCCACATGGGTGTGGCCTACATATAATACAAGGAACAGAAAAAGTCTTCTCTGCACTCTCCTCCTTTTTGGCTCTTGTAGCTTTTTCTGTCTTCTGCAGCCATGGACTGCTGCCCTGTGCCATGCCACTTTGCCTTGGAGCCAGCAGATTATGGACTGAAATCTCCACAAACAGTGAACTAAATAAATCTTTCCTTTCTTAATTTTGGGTGTTGCGCATTTTGTCTCATGATAAGAGAAAAGTGATCAGGCTGGGGGTTTATCTCAGCAGCGTAAGTGCCTGCTTGGCAAACTCAAGGTCGTGAGTTTGATCCCTGGCACAAAAAAAAAAAAGAGAGAGAGAGAGAGAGAAGTAATCAATGCACTGGGTTTATTTCTGGAAACTTGAGGGTGTCCCCAAGATAGGTTATCTGAGTGTCTAGTTTTGCTTATTGTTGGGCTCTATTAAAATGCAAACAACTTACACATGTTGGAATCTGAGAACCCATGTCCTCTTAAAAGTGTACTTTCTGAGGATGGCTGTTGTTAGAAGGGAGCCCAATTTACAGGTGAAAGGCATGTATCCCCAGAGCCTAGTTTAGTGGTTTTCCTGGAAGGGAAAAAAGCCATGAACAACTTTTGTGTCCTGAAGCTGCAAGGGTTTTTTTAAAGGTACATTTTAAATATTATAATTGTCCTTGTCTCCTCTATAGCTGTATTTATTTTTTTATTCTCAAGTCTGCTCAGTGGGAAGCCAAGTTGCTACATGGGGGACTTCACTGATTCCATCCCCAGAGAAGGCCACAGTCGATGCCCCAGCCACCAGCTGGGGAGACCAGCCATGTCCTACCACTTTACTGCCTAGAGAACTTTCAATTTGCTTGCTTTGCTCAACTTAGTTTGTCTCCACTATAGAGATCCCTCTTTGCCAACCTCATTATGGTCCACAGGAATCTACATTTGTAATCCTAGCAACCAGTTATTGGAATTCCAATAAGTAATTCCAATCTACCACTTTCCATGCAACCCTCGACGAGAATAGACACAAAAACGTATCTACAATGGTGGGGAACCAAGGGGGTCCTAAGTCCAGTCAGAACAATGGCTAACTGCAACTAAAGGCCTAGACCTACCTAGGGCCAAATCTGGGTTTTATTGCTTCATGAAGAGGGGAGTGGCTCGGGGATGAGTGACTGTGAGAGTGGTGGCAGCACATGAGTGCTGTGAGCTGGGCTGGGTAAGATGCATGATGGCACCTCTGCAACATGCAGAGAGAGGTGTGCAGAAAGATTACTCTGTACAGCACAGCTTGAGGAAGTGTCTCGTGTTCTGGGGTCCATGCTTCAGCTTTGATGTCTAGTCTTCATGTCCTGAGATGTCATGGGTTCTTTCTTGAACCACAGTCTCAGCTGACAGGGTGGTGTCACTGGGCCTAGCTCATGCGCACTAGTTGGAAGCTCTAGGTGAGGCATCACAACTACACATCACTACATATCAGCACCTCCACTAGACCCATTTGCATTGCTTAAAGCCAGTTGAGGGGGTAAATAAATGCCCTGGCCAGCTCTGTGCCTACAAATATGCACAATCAGGCCAGATTTAGCCAAAATGGAGATAAATGCTCTTCTTTCAAGGAGAGCTGTCATTCTTGGTAGTCCACATCTACCTTACTTTAGGAAACAAGCACTTTCTTCAGTCCAAATCCAATGCCTCCTCTGTAAGATATGTATATGGTATTCCCCCCCTCCACATTCTTCTCTAACCTTATCCTATCCTCCCATCCTTACATCCAACCTCGACTCTGTTCTTCACACTAATCCTAATCACTACTGGCAAAGTCAATTTAGTCACCACACCTGATTTATGCATCTTTTAGGTCTTAACTCAAACACTGCTTCCTCAAAAGCTATCCATGCATTTTTCCTTCACAGCATTTACAAGGGTCATAATGATGGTACCGTGCTGCTGTTTCATTCCTATTTGTTCTACTGCTAGAAACTCCTAAAGACAGGTTCCTGTTTCTCTCCCCACAGAATTTCTGGCAGAGACACCTGGCACTTGACAGGTGCTCAATAAATTTACACTGGGTGAAGTGAACAAAGAAGCATCATTTTATGAAAGTGACAGGTGGCCATTTTATAACCAGGGTACTTTTGATGGTGTAGCCATCTCAATGTGAAAAGGAAAATGATGTTAAAAAAAGCATTTGCAACATTTGTAGCCAGTTCTAGTTATTCATTAATACTACGTTGATATTCTTCAAGTGTTTGAGGAGGGCTACCGTGAGCTGGGCACTCTGGCACAGGGTTGAGGAGGCAGATGTGAACTTCACGCCTAAGGAACACACGCTGTGGCTGGGGGTGAGAGCAGATTGTTAATTTTACTTAATGGTGGGTATGAAAAGGAAAGAAGGAAGGTGATGGGACAGAAATCCTCAGCAGAGAGAAGTTTCCACAGACGGGGTGGTGACAGTAGCTCAGGTCACTGGTGTAGACTACCTGATCTCGGAGCAAGATCTACGAATCAGCACACAGGAGCCATTTGCTCTTTTTCAGATTGAAAGGTGGAGTCCCCCTCACACCTGCACAGACAGTAAAAAAACAAAAATGGAAATGTTCAGGCAAGCCAAACCACGAAATCACTCCTGTGACAGAGCCATCTCTTTTTATCTCCACTGCTTTATGTACTAATGACCTTCAGACTTGAAGAGATTCCCAGAAAACAAACCATGAGCTTTGCTTCCTGTATCAACAGGAAGTGACCCGGCAAAGTTTGCTACTCACCTTTGTCATCTGAGTTAATTTCCCTGCCATGTAATCTTCCTTTTATGTCAAGTAAAAAGGGAACAGTTTTGCTCTTTCTCTTCATGACTACAGACCTCCCACACATTGTCTTTTATTACCCTGAAGTTTTGTTATCATGACAACGTGAAATTCAATAAATTTCTATACTTATTCCTAAAGGACAACGGTCTCTAAAACGCTTAATCCTTTGAATTCAGAAGGACAAAAGGGCAAGTCTACCATGTCATGTCTGGGCAGTTAGAACAAACCCACCTAGGATCTCTAGTTTTTAAATCCAAACACAGAGCCTTCTGTGCGGTGTCAGGTGATTCCCATCTCACTATTGTCTGGGCGCTTCGGTGACAGCTTCTCATGCATTGGGTTACACACCATGAGCGAGGTGACTGTCCCATATAGCTGGCCTTGGAATCTGGTTTTCTAATGGGTGGATTCCTCTACACAGGAAAAGAATCCTCCCCGTTCCCTTGACACCTTTGAGGCACCAGCTTAGAGACACTTTCTAACACACTGTTGGGCCTAAATGTAGGTGTCTTACGTTTGTTCCCCTGCTCTCCTTTGTCATGGGAGCCCCCAGAGAGGCATGTTAAGCAAGACAGTCTGGACTCAACACAGACCTGGAGCTCTGCCACGTCCCCTCTGACATGTAATCTTTGGACAGGTCATTTGCCCTCTCTGGGCCTCTATTCCCTCATCTGTAAACCAGGACAGGCATTATGGAGAGATGTACATGACAGGATAAAGGTAAGGTGCTTGGTGCAATGGTGGGCATAGAATAGAACTTTGCAAAGCACAGCGGCTCTGATACCAATCAGACTGTCTCAGGGATGATACTGTGCTTGCAGGGTCCCCTCAGAGATGAAAGGCAGCTCTGTGAGTTTAGTCTTCTATCCAGAGAAGGAACAACCACCTTCCTGGGAAGGACCCTTAACTTGTTTGGCTGCTTGAGGATCAAGTTCAACATTTTTTGAAATTTCCAGAGAGTGAATATTTCTGGTTTATTCTGACCATTCAGTTTCTTTTGCAATCTCTCTAAATTCCACTCTGGCATGACAAAAGCAGTCACAGGCAATCCTTATGCAAATAAGCACTGTTCTGTTCCATTGAAGCTGTATCTACTAAAAGGGGGCTGTAGTTTGCACAGCACTGCAGCCAGCAACGTGAAGACAAAGCTGCTCTGTGCGTGCGCGCATGCGTGTGTGCGCGTGTGCTGGAAAATAGAGTTGGGGTCTCTGGGCTGATGTCACACTGCCATCCTCAGAACCTATCCAGAAGCCACTCACACCCTTCCTTCTGGATACCATCAGACATCTTTGGTGATGGCGATGAGGGAGGACGATGGCCACATTCAAACCATTCTGTTATCCATTGCACAGTGTTGACTGAGCACCTACTGGAAGCACCTACTGGCACACCCTGAGTCCCAGTGCAGTAGCCTTTTTCCTGGAGCCTCCTGTCTGACTCAGGAGGTTGGCCTGCAGGTAAATTTCTAGTCACCCTGATCAAAGATCACAAGCTGCAGAGAAGGGCCACTGGTCTTTCCCATTGTTCCCATGGCCCCCTGCCTGATCCATTAACTTCCAGGAAGCCCTCCTGTAGGGGAAGGAACGGAGGAAGTGCCTCGGTGGCCTGCCATGGGATGAGTATGCTTGCTCACTCAGCCCCAAGACCCTCAGCCAGTTCATAAGATCATATTCATAGGAATCGTGTTGGGATACACACCACACCTGCTGATCCATAAAGCTCCGCGGTGCCCCCAGTATTTATTGGGCAGCTTCCGTATTTCAGGCACTTTTATGGTTCTGAGCTCATATAGGTTCTTGTTTTAAAAATAGTACTGGGAGGGCTGGGGATTTAGCTCAGTGGCCTAAGTGCCTGCCTGGCAAGTGCAAGGTTGTGAGTTCGATCCCCAGTACCAAAAAAAAAAAAAAAAAAGTAGTACTGGGAGGCTGTATGTGGTGGAACACACCTGTACTTCCAGCACTCAGGAAGCTGAGACAGGAGGATCATTGCTAGTTCGAGACCAGTTTGGGCTACAAACTGAGTTTGAGACCAAACTGAATTGTACTGTGAAACACTGTCTCAAAAAGACAAAAGATGATTGATAGATGATAGATAGTTGATAGGTAGATAGTAGATAGTACTGGGGAGCCCAAGGTCTTTGCACTGATCTCCCTTCTTATCCTTTTTTTATTTTTAATTTTGAAACAGGGTCTTGCTAAATTGCCCAGGTGGGACTTGCGATCCTCCTGCTGCAGCCTCCCTCAGTGCTGGGATTATAAGCATGTCACTACACCCGGTTTCATAACACTCTTTGTAACTACCACAAAAGTGATCTGGCCCATTTTGCAGTTGTAGAAAGTGAGGCTCAGATAAGTTTTCAACTTGCCCAAGTCCACGTAATTTGAAATAGGGCCAGGATCTGAAGCCTTCTAACTTCAAACCAGGTACTCTTCTTACCGTCCTCTGTGGTGGGCTCCCAGGGCTTGGGGCAGTGCCATCTGACCACGTGCAGAGGAAAACTTACCCAATTTTCTCCCTTTCCTCACTATCACTTTTGGAGCTGGCATGTGCGCAGTGTTGTTTAGAGAAATAGTGTCCTTTGGGAAACATCAGCCACACTGTCTCAGACTGGGTGTCCTGGGAGAGACAGTCCCGGTATTTGTGCACAGGAAGCTGGTTGGGAGCAGCGTATTCTTAGGTCCGTGGCATGGGGGAGGGAGGTAGAACTGCGCAGAGGAGGAGTGGGGTTGCAATTCAGTTGCAACAGGGTCCATCCTGCAGAGAGTCACTGTCCCGACCCGAGGAAAGGGGGTTGGGCCTTGTCCTTGGATGTCCCATCACTGGGTATGGGCCATCCCATGAAGGGGCATGGCTTTGGGCACCTCTCTTCCCCAGTAGGTAATGCTCGGAAGAGTACTCAGCTGAGAGCCCTCAGTATCCCATGCCTGGGTGCTGAAGCAAAGGTTCCTGGGTAGTGACCTGGTAACACACCACAGCCGCCACTCCCACTACCAGCTACAAACGTGTCCTGCACCCCTCACCTCAAGTTCCCAGTTCAGGAAAGCTGACTGGCTCAGCCAGAGTCTGTGTAAACATCTCAAGTCTGTGCGTGGTCTAATCAGAGACACCAAAGCGATGCAGGTGGCCAGGTTGGGCCTCAGGCAGCAACAGATGTTCAGGTAGATTAATCCATAGCACAGAGAAAACCAGGATGCCATTCTGGAAACCATAACTCTGCACAGTTATCAAACAGAGCTACAGATTTATAGCTTGAATTCCTTACTGGCCAAAGGGAAAAGAGAAATGTGATCATTTGGCATGATTCACATCATACTTATGTCAATTTTATATAGGAAAAAGCAAGTTATTTTTCCTTTCCTCATGGTCAATTCCAGGTCAACTTTGATTTTTCTAAAAAACCTTATAACCTGATGAGCAGAGATGAGACTTGAGTAGACAGAGTGGGGATCCCCACCGACACCAAGGGACTCCTCAGTGCCACGCACCCCTTTGGAACAGCCAGGGGATGCTTACCCCTCTGCGGGCAGCCAGAGGTCTGGATGAACTTGTGCTACTTACTCTATCCTCAGAAGCAAGCGTTGAATCTCCAGCACACAGTAGATGCTTAGGCAATGCCAGTTGGGCTTGGGGGAATGGTAACCTTCTCCAGAGCTTTCCATCTTCAAAGTGACACAGAACACACACATGGATTTGACGTTGGAAACTTGGAAATCATCACTAAACTGTTCCTTTCCTTCCTCTCCTCAAGCCCAAATTGCAGGCATGTGTCTACCTCCAGATGCATCTTACATCCTTCTAGTACCTTCCATCCCTGCTCTCTCACCTAAGTTTAAGCATCTTCCAGCTATTCCCCTGCAGGAGTTCTGCCCACCCCGCCCCCTGTTTCCACTCCTGCCTCCTGCTCAACTTGTTCTGCAAGACTCAGTAGCATGCATCTTATACACACTTAGGTTATGACACACCCCCGCTGAAAATTCTTCAGTATTTTCCTTCTGCACTTTGAATAAAGTTCCAGATTCCTATCATGAGCCTGCTTAATATGACCCATGTTTATTTCTCTAATTTCTCTATTTTGTGTCCCTGTCACACACTGTTCTCCATAAAGCCTGGAGCATGCCTGTCACGTTCATTGTAACGTTCATTGTACTTTCATCCGCTCATTCTGGTCTTGTTATGAAATAAGCAGCAATAAGTATTTGTTGAATGAGTGAATGGGTGGATGGATGGATGGATGCAAGGACACAAGGACAAATGGATAGATAAATGGATAGATTGTTGGTTGGATGGATAGCTACCTGGATGGATGGATGGATGGATGGATGACAAGATGGATAGATGGGTGGATGGATAACAAGATAAATGGATGGATGGATGGATTGATGGATGGATGGATGGATGAGTGGATGGATGGATGGATGGATGGATGAGTGGATGGATGGGTGGATGGATGGATGGATGGATGAAATAAAAACTACTACGTTTTATCAGAGGAAGGAATCCTCTCTTTTGGCCAGGATTATCAGCCAAGCTTTGGACTCCAAATTCAGAGGCACTTCTCTTGCCACATGGATCCTGGCCTGGAGTCATGGGCAGTTACAGCTACTTGATCTATGAGCCCTGGAAAGTTATAAGAACCACTAAAGGTGCACAGGTGTGCGACTCCCAGGGCAGCCCTGCCTGGGAGGAATCAAACACCACAGGACTGTCATGCAGTAACTGATCTGCCCATTTGTACTTGTTTCTTGGCTTTAATCTTTCAGCGTGGCTTCAGTCTTCGCTCGCATTCTAAATTTCCTCTGTTCGGCGTTGTCTATGGCGGAGAGAGCGCGTGTCTCCTGATCTCTCCTGGCCCATCAATCAGCTCTGCGGAGCACAGTTGCTTCCTTGGATCTCCAGTCTTACAAAGAGCCATCACCTGGGCTGCGTGATGCCTCTTGTTCTAAGTGCATCTTTGATTTATTAAACAGTTTTGAGTAAAATTCTGCATACGTTTTGCATGTTAGAAAGTCCCTGCCCCCTTCTTTCGGTGTAATAGAAAACCTGAAAGAGAGGAGGGATCTGGAGATTTGGGTGTCTCTTTCTGTCTAGACTTATTGGCTTTCTGAATACAGTATGCTGTGATGTTTTCAAAAGCCTTTACACTTTTGGGGAAAGGAGACCTCTGAGCACACATCTAAAACGTACTTTCAGAAAATGCCTGGCACTGGCATCTTCCCTAAGCACATTTCCGTCTAGCTCTGTTGTCCTAGCAAAATTCTGGGTTAGCATCAGACATTGCCAAGAGAAAAGCCATTTACTTGCTGTGTGGTCTCACGCAAGTTGCTTAACCTCTCTGAGTCTGTCTTAAAATAAGTTTTACATGGGTTAGATGAGATGATACATGAATACGTGCCTAACACATGGTAGGCACTCTTCTTTTATACTACTTAATTCATTTCTTATTTCTCATGGAAACTATATCTTTCTCCAAATTGGCATGATAGTAAACAAAATTTAAAAAACATGGGGGCTGGGGATTTAGCTCAGCGGCATAAGTGCCTGCCTGGCAAGCATGCAGTCGTGAGTTTGATCCCCGGTACAAAAAAAAGAAAAATTTTTTTCAAAACCCAAAATAAAAAACAACAACAAAAAGCCATGAAAAAAAGAAGTTAGACAAGAGTGGAGACAAAAATAACAACAAAGATGAGGACACGTGCATGGAGCCAGGTGACTCTGGCCCCGCTCTCATTTCAGAAGCCTCGGTGTGCCGAGTCCCATGGGACCCTAAGATGCACAGGAGCCTCTGTCTCTGGGGAGAAAAACCCAAACCGGCCAGTCTGCAGACCCACAGAACCAGTTCCGAGCTGGGCCGGCCCGAAGCGGGCAGGGTGCGTGGGAGGGCACACGTGGAGAAGGATGGTGCAAAGCGGATTCTGACAGCCTGATGGGACATCGGTCAGCTGTCCTAGCACACACTCCACCTTTAGCTGCTGGGCAAAACCGCTGCCCTCTGGAGGACCAGTTGCTACTCCTCGGTGCGCTTGCAGCTCTGTGGGTAGCAGTGAGAAGACAGACCTCAGCTGCAGTCCTTTGCTCTGTGCCTCGGTGTCCTGATCTGTGACACAGGGACTCTGCTGACAGAAACCCCGCAGGGTTGCTGCCACCGGGGTGAAGATGGGCTAAGACATCCAACCAGCACATCTGAGTGCTCTGAGGTTGTTTGCTAAATGGCCCGTTCTCCAGGGTGTCCAAGATGAATGGGAGTTTCAAGGTTACTGTCTCGAGTTACACCAATAGCCCGGTTTGTGCACATGAAGGGTAACGCAAAGGCATTTTGCTGATGAAACGAGTGCTATTCAAGGCAGAGGGCGGACCGCAGTGAGAGCAGGCTACGGCCCCAGCCCAAGCCAAGGAAAGAGCTGGAAGAAGAGCTGGCTGCTGAGCGTCTGCACTCAGACCTAGATCGCTTGGCTGTGCAACAAGTAACCCTTTCCCTGAGAGGGACCGGCCAGCTGTTCTTGTGCTTTTTTGTGTTCTCCATGGAGCTGCTTTTATTGGGAAGCCACCAGGCTGAGAGGGGACACACAACTTCCATTTCCCCCAGTTCTCAGTGACTCCTGCTGTTTCCAAAAGAACCAGATCTCCATGGAATGGGCAGGTGCTTAATTCAATTTACAGCCTGCAAACCGGTCGCTCTAGCTCCTTGCATGGGGCGCAGGTCTCCGGCGCTAAGCCATGCGTGCCCTTTGACATCATCAGAGAATCGCCGAGCGTTAGACCTTTGGACAGGCAACACTGGTCACAGAATCTGAGAAGAGGAAGTCTGGACAGTGTGGCCGGAAGATACACTTGGCCTCGAGGGTTCGGGTTCATTTTTAGTACCCTCCTGTATGTGCTTTGTGCTCCAGTGGTGAAATGTAGCATCATCTAACCTCTCTAGCCGTGTCACCAGTGCTGTTGTGCTGCATAAACACAGTGCCCTTCCCAAACATAGTCAGCGCTGTTTCTCTGCCCTGGCTGGTCACCCTGTTCCCTGAACTGCTGAATATTGATCTGTATGCTGTCACCATGCCTCTATTTGTGGTCGGCACTTATCAGTTGGCCAGATGAGAGGTGATTTTGTCTGCTATTTTCCCTTCTCAGAGGTTCTGTCCTCTGACCTGTTGACTGTCCCACTCCAGCTGGGAGTGGGACACTCCAGCTGGGAGTGGGACACTCCAGCCACCAAAAGTCCCGAAAGAAAGAGACCCTGGTTTGTTGGGACCTGCACCATGTGGTTGACTGGGGGTGCCGGGACAGCAAGGAGCTCCTCCCCTCTCTGGGGGGCGGCTGTGATCCTGCCAGCGAGCAGGCTGAGAATCAGACATCTCATGTCATCTTGTCCCCCATCCCGTGTCCCCCCCTTAGCAAGTGGGAGCCAGTGAACTACACATCTTGTGAAAAGATTGGCTATGTTATTTAGTATGAGCTCCCCATATGCAAAGATATGGACAACCATTTGGAAGAAAACAAGAGACAATATGACAGAAAGTGAAGATCTCTAGTTGTCTAGCTTTGACATTTATGCTTTCTTATGTCCCGTTCTGTTCTGTTTTGTTGTGTTTAATTTTACCCCCTTTAAAATAAAATTAAAAGAACAAAAAAGGCTGGTCTGCCCCAGTCAGGGACCTCTGCCGAGGCTCCAGGAGTGTGGCTCATCTGCTTACACACCAATCCAGTGGCTTTCAGCCCTGTTCTCCCAGCCCTGCCTTCATAGCATACCTGGGGCTCAGCCCCTCAGCATCCCTTGCTGGACTCCAGCTTCTGAGCCCTGCCCTCAAACCCAGCCTTTCCCTTCCAGATAAGCCATCTTCTAAGCTGTCAGGCTCCTGTGTCATCCTCTGCTTTAAGCTTATCAGCAATGCCTCATTGCCTACGGGACGAAGTCCAGGCCTCGCAGCACGACACGACACGGGAGGGCTTACCAATCTGGCCCCTGGTGGCTCTCGCTTTCCTCTCTTCCCACCTGGCTTTATTCCTCGCCCCATCTCCACTCCACCCTGTCTGATACCTTTGCTTATTTACACTCATGTTTCTTCCTTCAGAATGTCCTCTCCACCTCTGAGCCTTGGAGACCCACTCTTTCTTCTCTAAAAGTGAACTTGAGAGTCTCCTGTGTGAAGCTCTCTCCCTCTAGAAGTTGGAGGCAACTCTGAACCCTGCGGACTCCAGGGGCACCTGCCAATGTGTGGCCTTAAGACCCTGGTGAGCCACCCCTAGGGACACTTTGGGGCTGAGACTGTGATGCTTTCATGTTTGGATCTCCAACCCATGGCACATAGTAGGTGCTCAATAATTGTCTGAATGAATGAAATGGCAGTGTGCATATCACCTTGGGGCAGGTGGGATACCAAGGACCCCAAAAGGGCATTTGGAGGGAGAAACAGCGACCTGGGAAAGCAAGCTTGGAGGCAGCAGTAGTGCACTTTGCAAACAACTGGTCCCCAAACCCAATCTGAGTGTATTTGGATGTCTAGCCTTGATGTCTGTCCTTAGAGCTAAGTCAACAGAAGGGTAGAGACAGCCAATAAATAAAGGCAGCATTAGTCAGTGGCCCATGGAAATTGATTCTCACAGAGACAGAGGCCTCCCTCCATCACTACTGTTCACCTTTCTGCTCAGGCCTCACCCTCCTGCTGGCTCCCACGCAGGTCTTTGCTGCAAGATCTGCCCACTAGGCCCATTTTGAGGCCTAGTGTTCACACAGGTGTGATGGCGTTGGGGAGTTCAAGGCTTGGATATTGGGACCCCCATTTTCTAACCCAATGATCTGGGACTGATTATTGGCCCTTTGAGACTAATAAGGGCAATCACATTAGTCAATACACATGATAGTCTTGGTTCGGTACTTTGCTAGTCGTAAACTCTCAATGTAGTGCAGTGATTATCTTTATGGGCTACTTAAAAGACAGATGTGGAACCATCATAAATGTACACACTAATTGCAGCACAGAATTATTCATGTGCTCTATAGCACATCCTGATGGCTCTTCGATGAAGCTGGCATCCTATTCCCTCTATGTGTCCTTGAAGAAATCACAGTGAAAACTATTATACAGACATCTGACTTACTTTCCAGGAGGAGGAGGAAAACCACATATCTTCTGGAAGCTAAGATCATTTCATGGTTGGGTTAGAGAATTTGTGGTCACAAAGAAGCCAACAGACCCTAGAAATCTTTGGGTGTCTGGGTCTTTCTAGAAGAATTTCTCTCAATCCCTCCTCATGAATCCAGTTCTCCAACCTCTTCTTTATAGAGATCTTTGAAATATTTATCCTGGAGGCAGCCTCATCCCCAGAGAGGATACACAAACATGGAAAGTTGTCAGAAGTTTTCAGGAAATTAATTCGCAACGACTGGTGGATCCAGTGGTTGGTTCCTTGTTTTACACACAAACAGTAGAGTTCAAGGGCTCAGCCTGACTGACAAGAACTGGTTGTGTATTCCCCAATCCTACATCCGGGAACATCGCACTGGCAATTTGAGATCTGTCATGGGGGGATATTTGTAACACGGAAATGGGCAAATGCTACAAGATCTGGGCTGCTTACTCACCTGAAGGGCAGCTGTTTAAAGTTCACCAGTGTACTCTGCACCCACTAGAAATGAGAAACAGAGAGATCAAGTGATTCTCAGTGTCCTACAGCACAGCAGCTCAGAAGGCAAATGATTTAAAAGAACCTTTTAGAAAATGTAAGATTGGAATTAGGCTTCTAGGTGAGAGTGATAGAATAGATGAGGGATGGGTGTATGATGGTGGCTGGCTGGCTGGATGGACGGGAGGAGACAGAGAGGAAGTGAAAAGACAGCAATAATGTCCCCTCAAAGACACCTGTGCACAGTCCCTTGGAACCTGTAAACTCATCTAGCAAAAAGGGATTTGCAGATATGTTTAAGGCTATGGACGTTGGAGTGCAAATATTATTTTAGATTATCTGAATGAATCCAAATTTTTTAAGGCCATGAGTCCTTAAGAGACAGCAAAGAAATTTTCCTGGTTGGGTCAGAGAAATGAGACAGGAAAAAAAAAAAGAGATTCCCATTGTGAGAGACTGACTGAAGCTGCAGAAAGGGGCTACAAGCCAAGGACACAGGTGGCCCCTCAGGTCTGAGAAAGCCCTCAACTGATGTCTGGCCCAGATGCAGAGGTGAGCAAGGGGCACTGTCCAGCCAGCACCTTGGTTTCCGTGCATGAGACCCATGCCGGATGTCTGACCCACAGAACTCTACAAGGATAGATTTGTTCTGCATAAGCCACTAAACATGATCATTGCAATGGCAGCACTAAAATAAAAATTATGAAGAATGGGGCTAAAATAGGTTGCTAAGGGAAACAGGGAAAACTTTCCATGTGGGGGCTTTGGCGTAAGCAAAGCCTTGGAGACAAGAGGGAGGTTGGATCCATCTTGGGAGAGCAGAGAGTAAACTTCCTGTCCACAGGGGGCCCGGGAGGAGGCACAGTGGGCAGTAACTCAGGGGCATGGGCAGCAGGTGACAAGGAGAGAAACAATGAGTCTTAGGTGAACGATATGGGGGCTGCAGATGCAGATGCCCACGGGCCCAGGTAGAAATGAGTGGACAAAGGGCAACAGATATGCAGACAGCAGGAGGACGGCAACAATGGCAGTAACTTTAGGCTGGAGACCCTGGGAATGGTGGAGACGGCGGGTGCTCTCTACATTCCTGGTCTGCGGGAGCATGGGCTGAGATGGCCAGAAAATTAGTTTAATTCAAAAGAAGTCAGCAATCCAGAATGGTCCTGATATTTCAAAGTTGGTAACAAATGTGCTGATTTTTAACCTGCGTGAGTTAACACCCTACATGCCAACCAAAGCACCACGGTGGGCCAGCTCCTGAGCTTGGCCTTTGGCTCCTGGCTCTCTTTGCTCTATGCTGAATTCCGTACCAGTCTTCCTTTTCCCGGGTGGCCATGCTTGGCAGTGGTGGGTGGCCTCAGGAGCAGAGTGCAGGCTGTGGGCCCAAATGTTTAATTATTTAATTAGGAGAGGGTGATCACCCCTCCCCTTCCCACCCTTCTACTCCCGTCCTATGCGCTTGGCAACTTGTTGCTCGATCATCGACTTCCCCTGGCTCAGGTGAGCTTTCAACTGATGCCAAGAAAGCCACCCCTCCTCCTCCCGTCATTCTGCCCACCATGGTCCACCCAACGACATCACCAGTCTGCAGGTGGGACAGGGAAAGGGAGGGTGACAATTATGTGGACTTCTTGTCAGAAACTAATTTACACTGCATTTATCTGAACAGAAGTCAGTATTTCCCTTCCCCAAAGCCACTATTTATCTGTCTGCCTATCTACCTATTCCTCTATCTGGGGCGATTGATTCTTTCTACCTCCCTATGGTACTATATTCAGTGTTGCTGAGGAAGCAATTCTAAGTGCTAAAACACATAATGTAGAGGAAAAAATCCAATCCACTGAGGTCTCCCTGGGACTTTCTCTGGGCAGGGTTTGCCTCCTGGAAGAAACAGATCTGTATTCCTGACCTAGAGAGTGTGGTCACCTTCACCCACTGCCTGGCACGACCAGAGACACTGTGATTGGGACCAGAAGTCTCCCTCAGAGAGGCACTGGGTCCTGGGCAGGAGCCCTGGCTCAGGTAACACTAGATGTACCGCCATCCTGGACCTGGTGCTGCGGTGCCTGCAACCTTGGAGGGTGACACTGAGCCCCTTTTCCCTACTTTACAGGGTTTCTGTGGAGATTCCGTGGGGAAGTCCATGTGAGGGTTTTGCTGCTTTTTCTTGATGAGCTGCCTTTACCAATGTGCAGCCTACTCTGCAGACACCCAACGCGAAAGCACACGCAGAACACACCCACGCACGTCCACCCTGCACGCGGGGTGGGGGGCCAGTTTCAGAACCATTTCCTGACCTCACCTGAGGCCACCTCTACCATCCCCACAACCCCAGCACGTGGTGCAACCTTACTGGTGACCAGGGCAGGGAGCTTCCCTGAATCCACCACATACTATGTGCTTTGCATGTGTCACATCTTAGTCAAGCCTCCTGAGATCCCTGTGAAAAGGACATGACAGTCCAGCTTCCATGAGGAAGCTGAGTCTCAGCAGTGACTCTGCCTGCTGCCATCCCACTGGCAGTCAACAGTGTAGCCAGAAGGAGAACCACAGTAGCGTGACTCCAGAGCCCTTGCTCACCATACTCCCCGACGTGCGTGCATTACACACAGGGCTGGTGGGGCGGGCCTCACCTAACCGCAGGGCCCCCCTGAGCACCAGCCAGTGGTGGCGGGCTGCTGCCTGCCCCGAAGCTTCAGGAAGAGTGGACCTGCCTCCAAGTCCATGGCAATCACTTCCGACACAGCTGGGCAAGGCAAAGACACCGCAGCTTTGATGGGAGACAAGATCCAGTCCCTGCGGTTCCAGGAGATGGCTTGCTTTGAACAGATAGCAGAGTATAAAGGGGAAGAGAGGGGAGGGGTGGAGGGAGGGGGAGTGGGAAAGTGTGGGGGGAGAAAGCCCCCACATACACGGAGTCCAACCCCAGCGGAGTCTCTGATGACCAGGCTAAAGGCTTTGAAAAGTGGAGGGGCAGCGCCTCAAACCCCACTTCCTGAAAGTGGGGGTGGATCCCGGCAGCAATCACATGGGGACCCCTGCTGTGGAACCAGGGAGGTTCAGAAATAGTTACAGTGGGCAGGGGGGTAGAAGACTGCAATGCATCAGTCTGGAATTCCAGTCCTCTCCTTCCCGCTTGGAAACCTGGGAGACTGGACGCGGTCAGGATTCTGCGTCTTCCTACCCAGCCGCACTGCTCACCCCGAGCATGCGCAGAGCCCACTGTGGGCGTGCCCCCGCGCTAAACACGGCTGCGCAGGCGTGTTGGTGTGAAACCACTCTCCTCTCCCCATTTGCTGGCTTTAAGTGGTAACACCTGGAGAGGAGCTGAACCTTTCTTCCCACAAAACTGAGGCGCCCATGTCGCTGGTTATAAAGAAGGAACCCCATGGATGCCTCCTGCCCATTCTCCAGGAAGAACATCTTGAAGCACAGAAACTGGGCTATGATGCTTCCCTGTTGAACTCTTTCAGTGCCTTCCTATTGTACAATAGGAAGTACAGTAGGAAGGCACTGAAAGAAAAACTTGTTTTAAAATTTCTTAACGGGCCATCCAGGGCCTGGATGATCTGGTCCTTACCTCTGGCTCGCTTATCTTGGACCACTCTCCTCTTTGCCTGCCAAGTTCCAACTGAATATTCCCTCCCCACTCCTTAAACACATGCTGCTCCCCACCACTGCCACTGGGCCTTTGCACATGCATTTTCTTGAACCTCTGTTCAGGTTGCTCTTTGTAAGAATAGTTCTTCTTACTCTCTGGCCTTAGCTTCAATGCCTGCTTGCGTTTCCTTCCAGAGAAGAGGTCTATTCTCTATCCCTCTTATTTCTTTATTTGTCTACATGCCAGAAGCTGTGAACAGTGACTGTCTCCCTGCCATTGTGTTTTCTCAGCTATTTTGAGATCACAGAGAGGAACACCCAGGAAAGAAATCACCACAGCAGGTGTAGACACTCACCTTTCTGGATGTATACAGTACGAACGGTCAACGCTGGGCTGCACACGCACATTGAAACGGAGCTGAAGACTTCCTGAAGACAGTCGACCTCATAGCTCTCATAATGTCACAGCACAGGGCACTCCTCATGCTTTGTGGTGACACTGGCGTAACAAACCTGCTGCACTACCAGTTACAGGAAAGCACAGCACATCGGATTCGTGGACAGTGTGATACCTGACGACGAGGGTAATCCACTGTTACCAGCGTACGTGTTTACCACGCTACCCTACTCGTCTTATCCTTGCTTTAGAGTGCATCCCTTCAAATTATTGAAAGAAATCTTACTTTAAAGCTGTGTGGCGTGTTACACTGGCAGTAGGCTCTTGCATTTGGTGTTTGCTATGTTGTCTGTGTCCTTCTCTTTCTCGCTTTTTCTTCCTTTTTCTGTGGCACCAGGAACTGAACTCAGGGCCTTTGCACTGAGCTATATCCTTAGCCCTTTTAAAAAACTTTTTAAATTTTAAGACAGGATCTTGCTAAGTTGCCAAGTTGCTCAGCCTGGGGTTGAACTTGCAATCTTCCTGCCTCAGCCATCTGGAGAGGTGGAGGTACAGCCATGTGCCACCATACCTGAATTGTGTATGGTTGACCAGTCCTATTTGCATTTGTGTAAGGACACTGATCATACACAGCGACTGAAGAGCCTAACAATGCATCTCTCAGAAGCAATCCTGTTGCTACATGACACATGACCATTTTTAAATAACCCTTGTCAATGTATTAGTTAGAGAAAGGTGACAAATAGAGGAAACGAGACTGCAGTTTAGCTATCACAGTGGGGAGGATGGAAGATGGAGACGGCTGGAGAATCCCTGAGCGAGCCGAGTCCTCACCTGCCCAAGTCCAAGGTCCTAGGTAAAACGAGTTATTGAAAAAGTAGA
Organism: Dolichotis patagonum; assembly: GCA_004027295.1. Lineage (NCBI taxonomy): Eukaryota > Metazoa > Chordata > Mammalia > Rodentia > Caviidae > Dolichotis > Dolichotis patagonum. Next base: position 12,385 of record PVJX010021854.1, on the reverse strand, counting down.
AAGCAGGTTACTTACCCACATGGAGGTCATCAGCAGAAGGTAGGACAGAAACAATTAAAAATTAAAAATAAGTCACCTTTGGGTTTCATGAGCAGGGTTGTTTTTCATTATAAGCTAATAAGTGAGTGCTATTTATTTTTCAAAGTCATGTGTTCATATAACTTTGATGCAATCTAATTTTTTAACTTTTTAAGAGTACAATTCAGTGGTTTTGATATAATTTTAAAAATATTTCATGCTTTCAAAAATACTGATTTTTTTTTTTTTAAAGGACGGATAATAGCAGCTGAGGGGATGGAGTAGGGTAGGAGCCAGGTGCTGGAGTCTACGTAAGAATCTGGGAAACAGGTTAAGTCTGGAACTCTCCACTGAGGTCCTCTCCCATGTTCCTTGGGCTAGATACGTGGACGGTTTTGTGCTGTGCTGTGTACCCGCCCCCCATCCCACCCCAACCCGTAACCCCAGGTTTGCCTCAGGGCCTGGACAGGCATGGGAGCCCACCGTCTTTCCTCCTCGCCAGGTTGTGGGTAAATTAATTCTAGAGGAGTCTCACCTGGCGGCCTTGAGTGCAGTTAGTAAACAGCACGACCGGAGGGTCCCTGCAGCAGAGTGCCCTTCCTTATGCCCCTGCGTCCTGGGAACTAAGGATGGTGAGCTCGGCATCTTCTCAGGACACTTGCCTACATGGCCCCCGGTGGTCACCTTAATACAGAACAGGGATTTGGCTTCACCTGGCTCCTGGACTCCTTTGAATTCTACCTGGTGTTCCTTAGAGCCTTCTCTCAAAGAATAGGATAGGAGGAACTGTGTTTTATTTGTTTGGCTTTGTTTTGTTTTGTTTTCCTCTTCCTTTCCTCTATGGCTCTTCCTCTCTTCTCTGCTATTTTTATGCAACTGACCCGGTCATTCTTGCTGCCCCACAGGACTCACCTCCCACCAGCCCTGCTCTTCGGGGTCCTTCCTGTGCATTGTGTGCTACCACATTCCTGCTCCTGATGGCGGGGGTTCACGGGTCAGGTCTGCAGTTGCCATAGCTTGAGCTTTATCGAAAGGTCTAGAAAATCATGTGGTTGCTAATTTAAGCTATTAGCACCTCCCAATGAGTCCTGCCCTCTTTGAACCGCTCAGGCCTCTTGGAAGATGTATAAACTCCAGTCAGAACCTTTCAGAGCCACCTGGCATCCCATGTCCCCTCAGCCTATCCAACACCAGTCTTCTGCCTTCTGACCTGGACTTGAGTCCTTTGGAGCTAAAGCTGCCTTCCCCGAGAAGCCCGCAGTCCTGGAGTTGGAAGGCAGGCCCACCACAAGAAAGGGCGGCTTCTCGGGGGAGAGGTAAATGTCCTCCATGCGGGTCCTTCCCCCAGGGCAGGAAGCGATCCCAGCCTGTCCTGCCCATTTGGTCTGTGCAGGGCCCTGAGTTGGCACTTTGAGAGCTGTGTGCCCAGCAGGCCCATGGTCCCCCGGCTGGGGAGGAAAGATGCAGAGCACCTGGGCATCGTCCATGTAATCTCAGCCATTTCCTCTTCCTCTTGCTTCTTCTGATAATTCTCAAGGCAACTTTCAACCTCTATTTGTCCTCTGCAGGCTGGTTTCGCTGTCCTTTGAAGCAGGGAAAGGATGCATCCGCCTTTCTACAAATAGCTCAATGCCCGGGTTTTGCCCAGGGACTTTCTCTTACCTCCTGCTCTCCTTTCTCAGAACGATGTTTAGGGCTGGTTTCAATGTGAGGATCAATCAAACCCAAGCGCAGAATCTACTTCTCTGCATGAAAACCACTCTCCAGTCTGTTGTTTATCTGTCTTCCTCCTGCCCCCACCCTAAGCTTTGGAGCTTAAAGGGGCTTTAAATGCTACTTAGGCAAGGAATTGTTCTTATAAGGCAACTATTGATGAGCTAAACAGAAATGATTTTGAACCTTAGTGTGAGAACTTTCCTCTATGATTGCTCCGCCAGGCACGAGGCAGAAGGGGAAGGCAAGGACCTGCCTGTTGTCTTACGTTGTCAGATGCTTTCTTCCTGGTGAAAGGTGGACCCTCAGGGTCTTCCTGCAGAGCCAGCCTCTCTCTTGACCCTCTCAGCGGATCCACGGTGACAATCAACATGATGGCTGAGTATCCAACTTACCACCAGAGGAATGAATATTTCCTGTCTTCCTGCCACTCCTAGTTCCATTGACTTGTGAGCAAACTACCTTTGAGAGTAGAATCCTGATGTTCTACTTGTCCCTTGTAATTTGATAACAGTCTCTGGCTGTCTTTATTTATTCTTCCCATCACAATGAGGTAAACACAATGGTCTCCATTTGCCAGATGAAGAGACTAAGGCTCAGAGCGGGGAAATGGCTTTCCCAAGGGGTCCCAGTTACCAAGGTGTAGAGTTAGGATTAGAACCCAGTGCTCTGTCTCCCTAAGGCCTACAGCCTCCCAGTCCTGGTCCAGCTGCTTGAGTGGAACTTCCAAACGGGCAGGTGGAATGGGTGACCACGGGCAGGGTGTGAGCACTTTGAGATACCAAGAAAGGCCAGTGAGTCATTCCCAAAATGAATCAATTATAGCCTACATATCACGGACGACAGAAAAAAGACCCAGAAGAAAGTTTCTTTTTTTATCGGTACCGGGGATCGGACTCACAACAGCACACTTGCAAGGCAGGCGCTTATGCTGCTGAGCTAAATCCCCAGCTCCCAGAAAGTTTCTCTTGAGTATTCACTTTATGCAAGAAACAACTCACCTTAGTGCATCGGGGAATGAGGATCCAGTGACATTAGCAGCACCTTGGCTAAGTGAGTTGATCTCGCACTTGGGAAGCTGGTGGGGAAGCAGGGCGAGGCCGGATGATTGAGAGCTTGCTGACTTTTCTTGGGGGAACGGGGGCTGGAAGACTCTTGGCAACTCCTCACCTCCCCCTTCACGCTGCGAGTTTGGACAGGCAGAGCGGAAGGACAGATGAGAATTTATGAAACGCTGACTGCCCTCCACTTCTTCCATCAGTGCTGATTTCACAGGGAAACAGGAAACACAATTAACTGGTGACCCTAGGATCTCACGCCACTGACATTAGTTTTGAAACCATCTCATACATTCTGGAGAAAACAGAGAATGCTTGATGCTCTCTCTTCAAATGCTGTCATAGTCTCTTTACAAGGAAGTCCCAAACCAGCATGAAGGGAGAGGATGGAACTTAGAAATCAGAAGACAGGCTGGGATGCATTTATGGAAATCTGTGGATGTTTTTCCCCGAGGTTCGGGAGGAACGAGGCCACGGGCTGTCTCCTCTAAATCACCCGAGGAACATGCAATCTCCACTTGGGGAATGCTGGAATACCCAGCGGTGTCCTAATGAAATAATAATGGGCATATCCTGCTCCCCAGAATTTCTACAGGGAAGACTTACTGTCCCCCCAGACAGGGATTAGGCCTGATAAATTACATTTCGGGATGCAGGATACACGGCGACGTCAGGGCTGCGCACACACAGGGATGGCCCTGAGCATAGAAGATCCATCATTCTCCGCTTAGACACACAGCAGGCGCCGAACAGCAGGAAGTGGCCTGGAATGTGTCCCAATGAAGTCGTCCTTGCAGCGGAGAAGGAAATACCAGCTGTCATGCAGGGAATATTTACCTTGGGGGGACTTGGGAGCCCCAGGGAGTTGGCCGGGGCGTTTGTGAACTGCTGTTGCCTTCCTGAGAGCATGATTCCTGGTCCTGGGTCTCCCCCAGGGCTTCCAACCTCCCCATTCTCAGCATTCTGGGACAGGGATTCCTTGGGGGATGGGCATTGCAGTGTCTTCCGCATTGTAAGATTCTTGGCATGGCCTCTGGCCTACAGCAGCTCTCCACACAGTTGGGACAACACAACACATCTCTGGACGTTACCAAAGGGCCCCAGGGTGGGGAGAGGGGTAAAGCGTCCCCATCTGAGGATCCATCTACACTAGGAAAGACGAAGATTGGTTTTGTTTCTCCGACTACTGAAAGCTCTGATGACTTCCTGTGTCAGGAGCAAAGTCAAAGTCCGGCATGGCCCCAGGGTCCCTCGTGACTCATTTGTCCAGCCTCACCTAGCATCTGTCCCCCTCACTTGCTCTGTGCACGCCATGACCTCCCTGCAGCTCCTCCCTTCCGTGCCCCCGGCTTGCTGCCTCATGAGAATCTGCCTTCCATGGGCCTAGAATGTTCTCTGGGCTGCATCTTCCCCAGGGTCTGCATTGCTTATCTCCTCACGTGTCCGGGTCTGTACTCAAATGTCAGCTCCCTCCTTGCAGGTCCTTTGCCATGGCCACCCTGCCAGCCTCTTCTCCCAGGGCACTAGTTACCGCCAGCCTTATGCACCTGTTGCTCTATGCACCTCAGGTCCTTCCTGAGGACCAGACCTTGTCTGCTCAGTTAAATGTCACAGTCTGTCTTAAAATGTACCTTCAGTGTGTTAATTTATAGATGTGACCAGACAATGACAGGGAGAGAACAATGCTATTAGCTGGCATGTATTAGCACACTCGTAATCCTAGCAAACTGGGAGGCTGAGGCAGGAGGATCACAAGTCTGAGTCCAGCTTGGGCAACTTAGTGACTTGTCAAGACCCTTTCTTAAAATAAAAAGAATTTTGAAGCACATAAAGTTGGGAGAGGGAGGCTGGGGAAGTAGTCCAGTTTAAAGGCCTTATGTTCAATCCCTAGTAGCTAAATAAATAGATAAATAAATAAATAAAAGCAATACTATTGCAGGAAGACACATTACACACATTCCCCCCAGGGCAGGAAGCTGCCACATTCAGCAACTCGGGTTTGGGTGAGGAGGTAAGAGCAGGGTGAAGGGAAAGCCCAGGCCCGTGACGTCCCTTAGGTTCCTGTAGGAAAGGCAAGGTCGGCCCCTGGGAGCGCCTTAACACTGGCTAGGGGGAAGATTTCCCAGGGCCCTGAGCTCCAGAGGTGGCTGGCAGCTGCCTGGTGCCTGCCCTGGTGCTCTGGGGCAGGAGAAACACTGGCTTGGCGTGTGAGCGTTAGATAAGGAGGCGGTCAGGCCTACGACTGGTTGGCTTGCCGATGAAAGGCTCACGAGCAATTTATTCTTATCCTTAGCAGTTGTTCAGCCCCAGGACGGGCAATTTCCATAGCACTTTGTAAGACTTCCAACATCCCAAAGCAGCACAAACACAGGAAACCAAAAGCACCATGAATGCGTATTCCCCACCTTTGGATCACAGCCCGGCCACCACGGTGTTCAGAAGTGCGCTGAGCAGATGGCGAAAGGGTCTGCACCACTGACCACTAGGCACAGTGCGTCACAGGAGGCCCCGAGGACTGTAGGGGGTGATGTCCATGGCTTCTTCAGTAGCATCCCCTGTCACCGGTGTAAGGAAGGAATCAACTAGAAAGTAAAGGCAACCCGGCAAGAGTCGGGGGCCAGGGTCCACCAGGCCCAACTCTGTGGAGCTAAGAGCTCGGTTTGAGGTCAGACTGGTTCTGGTTCCTGTCATGAATCCTGGAGACAATCACATACTGGCTTCTAGATCCCTAGCAAAATCTAGACACTTGACCGCAGAGAAAACTTGCGATTTGAATCAAGATGGAGCTGGCTGCCAATCTTCACGCCTGGACTCTGAGATTCCGCCTGACCCTCGCAGCAGAGGCCTGCAGTGCCCACGTTCCCATGCGCAGGGCTGTCCGCACAGGTGCACCATGAGGGAGCAGAGAACAGAGGAAGGAAGATCTCCAGGCCCCAACCACAGCGCTTCCTGAAGCTGAGGGCTGGGTGCAAAGACAGTGAGCGGCCCATGTAAGGGGACTCCCCCTGGTGTTTGTTGCCATCATCTCTTCCCAAGCCCTGAGTGGATTGGCCTTGCTGATAAGTCTTCCACTTGCCGATAAGTGGAGGATTCCATGCATTTCTGAGCCTCCATACAGCAAGGTGGGGTTGTGTGGGCCTCCATCGGGGTGCCTGAGGTCTGCTGTCCCCCGGACTGTGGGTTCCTGGAGGACGGCATCCTCCGTGGCTTCGAATCTCCAGCTCACAATGGGTCCTGGGCACAGAGAAAATGCTCAGAGAATGTGGAAAGAGAGTGACTCTGCGACGCTGTGCACCTCAGTCTTTCCTTCCATGGTGTTTCTGTGCCTGGCTGGGCCCGGAGGGGACCCAGGCACGGAGAGAAGAGCCTCGCGAGGTCCATGCCACCAGCCTCAAAAGGCCCCTGAGACCTCAGACACTCCCTCATCTCCCGCCTTTGTTATGTCTACCTGACTTGTGTCCTAAGACACCAAGGCCCATTTTCACAGCTTTATCCCAATGGCTATAAGAGACGATTGGTTTTGAGGATTCTGTTAGCTCCAGTCCTGGAGCAGGGAGCCTCAGAGCACAGTTCCCTTTCTGCCCTCCACGCCTGTCCACTCCTTCTTTTCAGCAGCACGTGTGAAAGATGAGGGAGTGGACGGAGCCCCACTAACACTTTCCGCAAGGGAACCATCGACCTCTGGCCCTGCCATCTCTCCAGCTCCTCTACCCTCCTCGCCTTTCTTTCTGGAAGAATTTTGGCTGTGAGGAGAAATGCAAGGATATGAAATTCTCTCAGCTTCCTATTTATTCCCAGGAATTAAATAGGATGAGAAGAGGCTGGGTGTCCTTTGGGTCCAGTAGCTAACAGTGTAGCTCTGAAGTCTGACTGGCTGTCTTTTGCCATGAGTAACCGTGGGAGCTTAGGCAAGTGGCTAAACGTCTCCGGGCCTCAGTGATCCATCTGTGAAGTGGGAATGATTGTTCCTTTGTGGCACATGGTGAGGACAGAGGCTTGCTGCAAGCCTGGAATGTAGTGTTGCTTGGTAAATGTGAGTGTGGTCCTTATGTGCAAGTATAACCCTCCGGGCAAACAGGCTTCTACGCTAAACACCTGCCTGTGTGCAGGAAGGCAGCGAAACAGCCCTCCGGGTCCTCCCAGGGACACAGCCCAAGGGCCATGGCTGTGAGCTGTCATCTGCTGGGTTCCTGTTCCACTTTGTCTCTTCCTGGATGACACAGTGGACTTAGACAAAAGACACTTAGCCTCCTGATTCATGGTGTAGCACTTCTCTGGGCCCCTTTGAGGAGATGCGAGGAGTCACGTGAGCAATGGGACACGTATTAGCTATTCAAAATCTGCTCCTAAGGAAAGTGAGGAGGTTGCATAAAAAGATAATTCTTTTTTACTCAATGCTTATTACGTGTCAAGCACTGAGCTAAACCTTTAAATGCATTATTTCATTTGATTGCTGTCAAAGACCTATGAACTAGACACTCTATTATAATCACTTTATGGATGAGGGAACTAAGGTTCAGAGAGGTTAAGTACCTTGTCCAAGGTCACACAGTTAGGAAGTGTTAGAGCTGAGATTCAAATCCAGATCTGTTTGATCTTAGAGTCCAAGTGACTTTATTACCCATTAGAAAATAAAATCTTTTAATGAAAGAATTGTCTTTCTGACCCCTCTTCTGATTGCTTGGATATTTCAGTTAAGTATACACTTTCTTTTTTAGAAATAGGAATGTTAGTGGTCCTGTACCTGGGACTTACTGTTCCCTATTACCAAAAAAATTCGTTTTCCTACTCATTTTAGGTGCTATTGTGAAAAGGACACTTGACCCAGATTTGCAGTGTCTTTTGGAATAACCAGAAAGCAGTGAATGCCTCTTAATTAAGCTATGACCTTCACCCAGTTCATCTATTTCCTGTGTGTTCTTTCTTTTCCTACCCAAATTGCTTTGAAGGAAAATGAGGCTGGACCCGGAAAGCATTAACTTTCTTCTCTCTTCCCTCGGTGACACAGGTAGCTTGAGCCCCAGCTTCTATCTCCCACAGGAAATTGCCACTGGGTGTCCCGAAGGCACCTCCGAATCACTGTGCTAAAACAGAATGTTTCTCTCTTCTGTGCCCCAGCTCCCTTCCTGCTGGAGGTGCCATCATCCTCCCAGCCTACATAGTCACGAGATGGCAACAGTTCCTTTGTTGCTGGGGTCCCAGGAAAAACAAGGTCACCGAGCTTCCTTCCCAGCACCCCTTGCACCTGCCTCCTTTGACGCCTTGTCCTGGTTCCAGCCCTCCCACACCTCTTTACAACCCACCCAGTATTGCTGCCAGAGAGATTCTGCCTCCAAAGAATAATTATCACATACTCATCCAAAAACCTTGAGTGATTTCCTGAGGCCTACAGCTCTCAGCCTGACGTCCAGGGGCCCCATAACAGTCTATCCAGAACTTACTTCTCCTTCCTCTCAGATCTGTCTCCTCACTCATAATTCAGCTTACTTTACTGCCTCTGGCTAAAATACCTTCCTTCTTCCTGTATACATCTTTAATATGCCCAGGTGCCAAGATCTGAAAAGATAGATTAGATTGTACAGCATGTCTGTACTCTGCTCAGAACTACCTGAAGTTTTATAATCAGAATTCTGAGAATATAAGCATGATCTAGATGAAAGAGAGCTAGATTGATTAGTGATGTCTTCCATGAGTAGAGGAAGGAGAAATTATTGATTAGTGATGTCTGGCATGGGTAAAGGGAGGAGAGATTATTGATTAGTGATGTCTGCCACGGGTAAATATGAGATAAATTGAAGTGAGCAGACTTTGGCTAAACCCAGTAGGTGATCACCTCTTCCGTATAGCCTGTGACAATGGAAGCCCTATGAATGGGTTTGTGCATGTGATAGACTATTGTATCAATAAACACCTTGCTGCAGTGGGCTTTGCAGATATAAAAATGAGATCTCTAGGAAGACCGTGGTTAAGAGTCTACTTATTCAGCTCTTTATCATATCTCACTTTGTTCTCTACCTGTGCTAATGAATTAAAAATTATACTTTTGCTCTAATTATGCCTTACTTTTATGAGAACCCACCATGCACCAGACCCAAGCTGAAGTTTGCACACAGCATCTCCACTAATCATTACACCTCAGAGAAGGAATTACTTCACTAGGCTGTTTTGCAGACGAGGACACAATATTCACAGCACTGAGGTAACTTGTTCAAAGTCACCTACCTAGTAAGGGAGGGGACCAGGACATACACAGGAGTCTTCTGCTTCCAAACCTTGCCCATTAGATTAGCAGACATTTCTGTTTCCTTTTTTACACAGTGGTGTTCAGGGTGATTCTGAGCCACTCACTTTTGACGAAGGTCCTACAAATAGACTGAAAGTTCTTTCAGGGTAGCAACTTGTCACATATTTTATTTATATTCTTTCCTTCCACATCCAGGTGCTCAACACAGCCCTAAGACAGAGCTGGTCTCTTTCATGCTTTTTGGGAGGTTGGTCAGGTCCTACTATCTATCTATAATTCTTTTAACATATTTTTGAGGCCCTGAAGTGAAGATCACAGATGCATACAGTGCCTGGGACCTGAGCTTAATATGAATCTAGATTCCTAAAAAAGATTGCTCTAGGAGACAAAAATACTCTCTTCTCTGTGGGCTCAAGAAAATAGCTGGCTTTTCCAGATGCAGCAGCAACTTTGGAACACAAGAGGGCAGTAAAGACAAGCCTACTAGGACCAAATCCTCTTAGCTTTTCTAACTCAGGCAGGCCTCATAAGCAAGCCGGGACCTTGGCAACAATTATTGTTTCTATTCTTACAGACAGTGGCATAGTACAATGAATCATACCACAAAAGGCTGAGGCAAAATGGAGGACTTGCCTGCAATGTCCAGCATCAACTAAGCCAAAATGGGCATTTATATACACAGCTATATGTTCTACCCACATTTATTGAGCACCTACTGGATTATAAACTCTGTACTCTCTGGGGAAAGATGATGGGCAAGTAAATTGACTAGTGCAATTTCTAAATTGCACTACGAAAACACAGAGCAAGACCCTGAGTACATCTGTCAGAGTCCAGGAGGGCATCTTAGAAGAGGTGGTATTGGAGCTGGGTTGGAGAAAGTCTGGCAGCTCACCAGATACAGAAGGCTAGAGGTGGGCATCGCAGACCCCAGGAACAGGACAGGGACAGCCGCAGCTGTCACTGGGGGTGGAAACGAGTCTTTTTGCTGCTTTCACCAGCTTTGAGGGCCATCAAAAATTCTTCCAACTTTTTGGACCAGGTGCATAGTTATCCTGGGAGTGATGCTCTATGTCCTGGCCAAAGGGAGCAATCGAACCATCTTTTCTAGAAAGTTCTTACAATCATAGTCTTTTGAGCAGACCCATGAAGGTCCCAATGAGGGCATCAGGGATTTTACAGAAAGAGCCTCTATGGCCATGGCTGGGCGGGAACTGGGGAGCCTCCTGAGGCCACCTCAGCACTAGGCTGAAGTTGACCTGAAGGCTGCCCCCCATCTCCTCAGGAAGCAGCCTGTGCGAACTCTGCTTTATTTCTGGAGCTGGCTTCCCACAGTGGCCCTTCCTTCTTTTCTCCTGCTCACACCTTGCAGCTTCTATGGCAACAACCCCAGCCCCAGCTGCTGATCCAGGTCCCCGGGATGAAGTGAGAACAGGAACTCAGCTCAGAACTTAGCTCGAGGCTCTGTCTACACCTTGGTTCTGTGACCTCTGACTTGACACTTACCATCTCCTGGCTGTTTCTCCTTCTTTTGTGGCCCCATTTCCTACCAGGCTGTCGTGAGGAGTCACAGAGGTAACTGTGAATGCAGGTCTTCAGGGAGACCCGGCCTGTGAACCCCAACCATGCCTGTGGGCAGGCACCGGGCATATGAGGGTGTCAGGAGCCCATGGGCAAAGGGTCATGCCTTAAACCCCAGGGAGCACTTGGGGGAAGTTAGAATCTCTCCTCCCTTCAGTCTGAGGGGTCCCAGTGAGGGACCACCACACAGAAACCATTGATCAAGGCCATCACGATTGTCTCCTCGGATTCTGCCCCTGGCCAAAGGCGCTGCAGGCGGGAGCCAACGAGGACATGCAATGATGGAGGTAGCCCCTGGGGGGCGCCAGAGGACAGCAGAGGAAAGCATCAAATTCAGGGTCAGCCACACCCTGGGGCCAGGTGGACGCCTGGGCGGGTAAGGCGGAGCGGGGGTGGGGGAATTAAAAGATGTGAGACTCTTAGAGAAAGGTCCCGCGGTGTCCATTCATCAACGTCATGAGAATGAGGTCACAGCCACAGTAATAGATACTGCAACTTTTTGGACCAGGTGCATAGTCATTCTGGGAGTGCTTTGTGCTTTGATTTACTGAGCACCTACCATGCCCTGGCATTTCCCACTTACTAAATCCTTGCAACTGGACATTTAGATGGGGGTCCTTATTATCCCATTTTACACAGGAAGACACTGAGGCTCAGAGAGTCTAGCCAAACGTGCTGGCATACAAAAAAAAAAAAAACAAGAACACGACTCAGATCCCACGCATCTGACTTCCAAGTTCAGCCTCTTTCCGTTTCCTGTGCTGCTTCTCTGAAAGAATCAGTCGCATTGATCAGAAGGGGAAAGCCGATTGCTTTGACAAGCCGGTTACCCTGTGTAAAGTCAGGCTAACTTAGAGACAAGTTCTGGAAACCAGCTGATGCTTCAGAGCTGAGCAGTACCAAAACAGAGCCCTGGGTGCAGGAAAGAGAGCCCAGCCCTGGGTCATCCTCCTCTCCCACCCGATCCCTCCTACAGCCCAGCAGGCTGGAGCAGATTTTGCAGTACCCCTTTCCCTGCTGAGACCTGTCCTACTGAGATGGGACTTCTGGCTCCTGCCCCCTGGAAGCCAGACAGAGCTGCTTTCAAGTCTGAGGTGTGTGGTCTTGGAGTGGTTTCTGACTTCTCGGGGCTCAGTGTCCTCATCTGTTAAATGGGATGGTACTCGACTTACACAAAGCTGAGGTGCCACCTGTTATCACATGCTCCACTATTTCATGTACCACTAAAACAAAGTCAACAAAAAATGTCAAACTATGAGTCAAAACAAAAATGCCAGTGGCCCTGAAACAAGGCCAGCAGATCGTTGTAGCTGCTGGTTTCAAAAAGGAGCCTGAAGAGAATTCTTTCTGTGATCTGTTGGCCATTTCAGAACTTTGGAAATAGAATGGTCAATTCATCAGAAAGAAATAGCAGGTGAGTATGGCGGACTTTAAGGGGCCTGCAGGGGAGAGACCCTGGTGCCTCGGGACCTGCACCGTGCAGTTGACTAGGGGGACCCTGGTGCCTCGGGACCTGCACCGTGCGGTTGACTAGGGGGTGCAGGGAGAACAAGGAGCTCCCCCCCTCTCTGGGGGCGGCTGAGAGTGTGGCAGACTTTTGGCAGCCTGAAGGAGAGAGACCCTGGCACATCGGGACCTGGAGAGTGTGGTTGACTCGGGGTGCCGGGAGAACAAGGAACTCTTCCCGTCTTTGGGGGGCAACTGTGATCATGCCTGTGTGTGGGCTGAGAATCAGACATCTCATGTCATCCTGTCCCCCATCCCGTGTGCC
>PVJX010021853.1:0-31399 GCA_004027295.1 Dolichotis patagonum | reverse complement strand
GTCGGAGAAACCAGGTACTCTGTGTGTCTGTGAGAAAATTTCCCAGGGTATACAGCAGGGATAGTGTCCAATTTGCAGGCCATCCTTCTAATCTCAGCTTTAATACTTCCTCTTTATGAGTCTGTTGACTTCCAGGAACCCTTGGGGAGAGACTGCTCCGAGTTGGATGTGCGCCAGGAGTAGCCAGAGGCCTCATCCAACTCTTCTCCAGAAAACAGGATTCAGTTGTCTTTTCACTTGGGATATGTTATATGAAGCACGTTTAAACCATGGTCGCCTCTGTCCTGGCAACATGTCTCACACTCTGCTCTATCCCATAAATCTAAAAAAAAAAAATCTCCCAAAAACTGTGCTCCAGAAAATGCCTGTGGTCTTCAACCTTTTACCTCTGTACCAGACTAAACAGAACATTGCTTTTTTCTTTTTTCTGTTAGAGTTTTGAAATAGATTGCTGACCTGCTAGCCCCAGGCTATCAGCCTGTGTCTCTTTGATTATTGGTGGCTGATTTTCTCTTGTGTATCATTGACTAAAGGCACTTCTGATGATACTCACTGAACTGGTTCTCCTGGAATCTCTTCTCCCTCCTTTTTCCTAGGGAGCTGAATTTCCTGTGGATCTAAGAGGGAGGCTGACACTGCAGCCCTGCAGGACCTGGGCCATCGGGTTGATAACTGCCTGAAGAGGTTGTGGCTCTGGCCTTGAGGGTCTGATAGTATGAACAACTCTCCCCTTTAGAAGGGAAGGCCTGTTGTTTCGTTGTTTTGCTGGGTCCAGGTTTCTAGGGCTCCTCTTTTGAGAATCCTACTCTGCCTTTGAGTCAGAATGGGCCATAGCATTGGCACTGCCAACCTGCAGGAGCTGTGGTGAGGGCCAACTGAACCAGCTCGACCAGACCTGGCACTTTTGTCAGCCTCTTCTGTGAGAGCAGTAGGACTGTGGGTATCCTGTCGTTGAAGGAGTCCCCTATCTATTGCTATCTCAACCCCATCTGTGTAGCACTTTGGGGGATTTGGGTAGAATGGACTGGAAGCATCTTTGTTTCCGTGGAAATGTCCCTCCAGGGTTTTAGTGGAGCATTCTAAAGAGGAGGACCCCTTAGTAGTAGTTTGGTCTAGTAGATTTGACTCCCAGGAGGGATTTTACCTTTTGAGAAGTTTGGTGTTCCTGTTTGTTTGTTTTTTTAAACCCTGAGAAACTGGGAATCTAACTTAGCACCTTAGCACTCAGCTACACCCCCACCCTTTTTGCATCCTTTGTTTTGAGAGAGTCATGCTAAATCGAATTGCTCAGGCTGGCCTTGAACTTGCAATCCTCCTACCTCAGCCTCCCTGAGGGCTGGGATACAGGTGTGCACCACCACTCCCAGGTTGCTGCTCCTGTTTTTGTTCACCTCGTAGTGGTGGTGTGCTCAGGCAGCAGGTAAGAGGGTCTGAGCTCAGGGCAAGCCCAGTCCTTGTGAAGCAGCTGGGACCCCGGCACCTTCTGGCCTGATAGTGTCCTGTGGTTGGTGCCCTACGGCAGGCCCACAGGTTTTCCTGTGGGTAGCCATGAGTACCCACTTCCTGGGCACCCTTTGGCGGTTTTGCAGCGCTTGGCCTCTGTGTCTGAGGTGTGAGCACACAGACCCCTGGCAGTGCTGTCCCTGAGGGGCAGCCTGTCAGCTCCTTCACTTACCCAACTGACTGCCCTTCCCCCTCAACTCTCCACCACTGCTTTCTTGGGTCTGCCCAGCCTACTGCCCGTGACTTCCAGCCCCTGTGGTGGTCCTCACGTCCCTTCCCCACAGGCCCTGGCAGCTGGTGTGCTCTGCTTTGGGCAGGACCCATGCCTGGCTGTGGTGCAAGCTGTCCCCAGGCCCGAGGAGCCTGGCATTCCTGGGTCAGTGCAGTTCGCCCCTCAGGACCCAAGGCTTCTGAAGGCTTCAGGGGTGTCCTGCCACTGAAGGCCACCTCCCTGGGCATTCCCTGCATCCTGAGCAGCTCAACGGTGGCACCCCCGCCCAGAGGACCTGGACATGCCAGGAGCCTGTGTCTCTGTGGACTCCGTCTGTCCTGCCAGGCCTGGTGTGTGTCGTGGCAGAAGCCCTGTGCCCAGTGACCTTGCATGGCACAATGTCCCGCATTGCCTGGCGACTATTTCTTAGAGATGGTTTATGTCCCGGAGTATCTGTCTCTGCCCTGGAAGCCAGAGGACAGGCGGCTGGCAGCAGCTGGCTTCCAGGCTGTCCCAGAAGAGCTGGGGACTTGGCCTGAGCCTGCTGGGTAGCACGTGGCTCCTTGCATCAGGTTGCAGTGTGAACCTTCTTCCTTGACAGAGGGCCCCTGGCCTTCCTAACCCAGCAGGCTGGGGACGGGACTGTGACTCTGGTCCTGTCCGTGGGTCTTTGCTGGGAATCAGGCATGACTCAGGGCATCTGCATTTAGGAGCTGCCACCCATGGCAGGGTGGGCACCGCCCCTTCCTTACCTTACCAGCACCTTCTGCCCCACCCTGGTAAAATCAGCGAAGCCAGTGCCTGCCCGCTTGGAGGCACACAGCCTACTTCCAGGATTGGGAAATACCTGCCGACTTGGGCTCAGAAGGGCATCTCAGGGTGGGTGCGGAGAGCGGAACTTCCCAGAGCTGCTGTAGGGACCCCGGTGCTCCTCAGCTAAGGATGATGGGTTTCTTTCCACCCTGCAGTGTCATACGGCGATCTGGGCATGCTCCTGGCACTCCCACAGTGGCTTCTGCTCACTGACAGATGAGGACGGATGCACCCTAGAGGTAAGGTCACGTCCATGGCGGGGGGTGGGATCAGGTGGCTGCCTGTCACCGGCACACACTTAGGACCTGGGCCTCGGAGCTGAAATCATTTCGCTGGGGCTGAGTCCCAGATCCAGACGTTTGTCAGTGTGGGTACCTGCCACTTACCGCTAACACAGTAAGTCATTATTGAACGTCCGTGGCTCTCATAGGCTTTTCAGGAGCATGGAGATTTGCATCTTTTTTTTTTTTTTATTGGTATCGGGAATCAAACTCACGACCATGTACTTGCAAGGCAGGCACTTGTGCTGCCGAGCTAAATCCCCAGCCCAGAGATTCACATCTTTGCAGTCACTAATAAACAAACTCCACAAGGGCAGGACTTCCTGTTTTCCCTGTTGGGTTTACGACACTGCCAGGCACAGAAGAGATGCTGAGTAAATATTTGTGTTGACTTTTAATTTTTCTTTTTCTTTCTTTTTTTTAAAGTTCTTTTTTGTGTTTTTGACACAGGGTTTCTCTCTGCAGTTCAGGCTGGTCTTGAGCTCACTGTGTAGCCCAGACTGGCCTCAAACTCACATTGATCTTTTAGCCTCAGCCTCCTGAGTGCTGGGATTTCAGGTGTGCACCACCACACCTGGCTTTGTAAATGTTTGTTGAATGGGTAATTGAGCAAACTTTCCTCCACCTGTGTGGGTACCTAAGATGCCAGGTCACTAAGAGGCTGTCTGACATTCCCTTTCATTGGTGAAACGAATATTTTTGAGCATCTCCCATTCACCAGGCTCTGGGAAAACAGTAACAGCGAAGACAGGTTGAATTCAGAAGGCCGGTGACCCACAGGCTACAGGACCCCCCACAGCAAGTTGTTTCTCCCGTCTTGGCTGCCTTTGCTGGATCCTCCCCAGCCTGAACAATGCAGTGTCCTCAGGATGCCGGAGGTTTTATCAGAGCACCTCCAGGGAGCCTGATGTTCACTGTGGGTCCCCGCTGGGACCGGGAAACCCAGCCTCCCTCCCGTCAGCTTTCATCTGGGAAGTTGGCGGCAGCAGGAGCAGTTTGTGGGCCGCACTTCCCTTACTCTGCTCTAGCACCCCGTGGCCTTTCCTATTGCAGCACGGGGTGGCGAGTCCGGTGGCTGTCCAGCATCCAGCATAGGTTGTCTGTGGGTCTTCCAGGCAGAGACCCTTCCTCTGGAGGGAGTGTGAGGAGGGAGAGGCAGGGAGGCTTCTGAGTTCCCCTGGGGGACGAGTAGGGAGAGTCTGATTTGCCTTGCGTCAGGTTTGTTTCGTTTTTTGAAACAGGGTCTCCCTGTGCAGTTCAGGCTGGCTTTGAACTCACTAGGTAGCCCAGGCTGGTCTGGAACTCTGAGTGATCCTCCTGTCTCAGCCTCCTCCAGTGCCGGGATTACAGCTGTGTGCCATCATGCCTGGCTGTGTCTGGTTCATTTCTGAGCTTTGAGCTCCCCGTCCCGCCATTGTGTTAGTTGCCTCTGGCAAGGGTATGGTTGTCAACTTTCGTAGTTTTATTTTATTTTTCTTTGTTAATTTCAAGAAGTCGTGATTGTTGCCGTATTTGTCTTTCTTACCTGGGGCACCTTCATGGGCCAAGTGTTGTGACATGTCTCACGGCTGAGCTTTGGCTGCCACCCCTCCTTCAGGGGTGAGGCACCTAGCAGGGGAGAGGAGACATGCACCAAAAAAAAGAATGCTTGGACTATTATAGAGCTGGTGGATGCTAAGAACAGAGTCCTCTTTAGGGGTATATGTTTAGGTGAGCAAGTTGTCCCTAAAGCAACTGGATTGAATCTTGAAAGAAAGTTTTGTTTTGGGCTTTTGAGACAAAGTCTTAATACATAGTTTATGCTGACCTTGAACTCAAGAGGATCCTCCTGCCTCAGCTTGCTAAGTGCCAGGTCACAAGCTTGTGCCTGCACACTTGGCTAGACAGTCTCTAAATTGTCATGCTGGGCTTGAACTTGCAATTCTTCTGCCTCAGCCTCCCAAAGTGCTGGGATTATACCACTGCACCTGGCTGTAAGACATGTTACAAGTCATATTTTTAACGAGAAGTAACTTTTTTTTTTTTTTTGGTACCGGGGATCGAACTCATGACCTTGCGCTTGCAAGGCAGGCACTTAAGCCACTGAGCTAAATCCCCGGCCCGAAAAGTAACTTTTTTAAAAACAAAATTATTGAGGGAAGTGACCTTGTTTTACATTTTTGCCCAACTTTTTATGTCTGGCAAGACAGCTGAATTCTTGTATCTGCTACATTCAAGTTTTGTACAATGT
The DNA here is from genome assembly GCA_004027295.1 of Dolichotis patagonum. Classification (NCBI taxonomy): domain Eukaryota; kingdom Metazoa; phylum Chordata; class Mammalia; order Rodentia; family Caviidae; genus Dolichotis; species Dolichotis patagonum. Next base: position 26,361 of record PVJX010021853.1, on the reverse strand, counting down.
AGGGTTTTAATTGAAAGACGTGAAGAAAATCACGAGGTCTAAACCTCCTACAAATAGTGGTTTAGGAAGGTGGGAGTATTTTAACAGCCATGGCAGATAATTGTTGGTATTCTTCTTGGATACCATATTTTAACTTGAGAGGATTTAGTTTCCTTAGGACTAGCCACCACGTGGAGTATGAATAACTTTTTCATTTTTTGGACATTAAAATCCAGTGGTATTGATTAATTGAGATATTGGAGATTGAACCTAGAGTGTCCTATGCACGGAGCTGGCTTTTTTTATTTTTTTATTTTGAGGGAAGGACTACTAAGTTGCTCTCTGCCCAGGCTGGACTTGAAATTGTGACCCTCCTGCCTCAGCCTCTAGAGTACTGGAATTATAGTGTGTACCACCATGCCAGGCTCCCTTGGTGTATCTTGTACATAAGAGGATCGTTTACTTTGAGTGGGTCACTGGGAATAGCAGTACCTTAAGTTACGTAGATGTCTCAAATGTGGACACATTTTATTGCACAGTATCAAAAATCACATTCCTGAGTGCGGTCACTGGGTTTATCAGAAAGGTTTCCATGGGCTGGGAAACGGCTTGTACTAGATACATGTTTTTCATAATTTGAATTGTTTTTCTTGAAACCTTGATTTGTCATTATTACTATGTTGTCAATTCTTTTTCTTGAAGCGACAGGCTCACTTCATTAAGAAAAAGTTAGCTGGGCATGGCAGTGCACACCTGTAATCCCACCACTGAATGAGGCTGAGGCGGGAGAATCCCCAGTTCAAGGCCAGCCTAGGTAGTTTAACTACAGACCGTATCTTAAAAAAATACAAGTTAAAAAAGGGCTGGTGGTGTAGCTCAGTACAAAGGCCTTGGGTTCAACTCTCAGTTTAAAAGCAAAAGTTTCAACATGGCTTGGTCAATTTTCTCTCTCTTTTTTTTTTCTTTTTCTTTTTTTTTTTTTTTCTGAGACAGGGTCTCACTTTGTAATCCAGGCTGGCTTTAAATTTATGACTATCTTCCTGTCTCAGCCTCCTAAGTGCTGGCATTATAGGTGTGTACCACCACACTTGGTTTCTGGTCTCAAAAATAAAAAGTGTGGCGCATGCCTATAATCCCAGCATTCTGGAGGCTGAGGCAGGAGGATCCTTAGTAGTTTGAGACCAGCCTGGGCTACAAAGTGAGCTCAAGGCCATCCTGAACTGCATAGCAAGACTCTGTCTCAAAAAGACAAAAATAAGTAAATAAATAAATAAAAGTAAAAAGTGTGAGCCGGGGATTTAGCTCAGCAGCATAAGCACCTACCTGGCAAGTGCAAGGTCCTGAGTTAAATTCCTGGTACCAAAAAATAATAATAATAAATAAATGAAAAGCATTGGAGATGTAGTGGGGTAGTGTACCCCAGGGATCAATCCCTGGTTCCACAAACAGACAACAAAACATTATCCTAATAATCAGTTTGCCTGTTACTCTTTCAAGTAAAAAATATGCTTCATGAAAACAGTACGCATTTAGCTTGGAACTCATACGAATGCTTTGTTTTATGAGAGATAGAGAGACAGAGACAGACAGAGAGAGAGAGAGACAGGCAGCCAGCCAGCATTTTGCTGAGTTGTCCAGGTAGGCATCAAACCCACAGTTCTCCCTCTTAGGCTCTTGAGTAGATGGGATTATGTTTGTGTTTTGTGGTATTAAAAGTTGAACCTCAAGGCATTCTAGCCCTGAGCCGCATCCCCGAACTTCTTTACTTTTCTTTTTTATTTTGGGACAGGTCTTGCTAAGCTGCTGAGGCTGGCCTTGAACTTGTGATCCTCCTGCCTTGGCCTCCTGAATACCCTGGATACAGACTAGGGGTCAGCCAAGGTATAGTGAAGCTAGTTTCCCGAGGACACTGCAGTGAAATTGGTGCTTATTGTCGTGGTGCTTCTGCGGGTTGCCTGGGCCTGCTGGGCTCTCCCTGGGGCTCCTTGCAGTGGCTGTGGCCAGGAAGAGGCCGAGCAGCAGCCTCCGAAGGAGGCTGGGTGGGGCCAGGCATCCTACTGGCTCCCTCTGCTTGGTACCCAATGCTGGCCCTGGCTGACTGCCCGTCGCGGCCCTCCGTGTGTCCCAGCTTCCCACAGTGCGACAGCAGAGACCCAGGCAGAGGCCGCCCAGAGGGAGCGAGAGTCCTGAGACACCAGGAGGAATGGCAGGGTTCCTCCGCTGTCGGGGCCACGGGCCCAGTTCAGACCCAGAGCAGACTGCGCAAGGGCATGAACGTGAAAGAGGCTTGGTTCATCAGGAGGGAAAGAGGCCTCCTCGGAGACCAGCCTCTGCTTTTTTGTGTGCTTTTGGTGAGGCAGCCAGGTCTGCGTGCAGCTGACTTCTAAAGGAGGAAGTGCATCTTCTCATCTACCTTGCAGTCCTGGAAGCAAGGGTTAGGAAGTTCTAGCAGCCAGCAGGGCACAGAGAATGCCGAGAGTTTGGGTTGTGCACTAGGCAGTGGGAGCCACAGATGGCGGCGGAGCCATAGTAATGGTGTTAATGCTGCAGGAAGTGGGGTGGAAGGGTGAGGGAGTGGGGGCAGAAGGGTGGGTAAGAGACTGCTGCAGTGTCCTCATTGTAAGAAGGTTCTCCTCGCGTCAAGTCTGGCTTCCCTGGGTACAGTTAGACGCATTGATCTGGGTCTCCCAGCCACACAGATAAAGGACTCAGACCTGGGGAGGAGCAAGGCCTCCCCGCCGTGGAGGGTGACAGTACCCAGGAAAGGCCACCCCAAATCTTCACAAATGTTGAAAACAAATACTTTTTCAAACATTGTCCAGACACGTAAAAAGTTAAATGTAAAAAATAAAAAACAGAAAAAAAAATCAAACTTCATTCAACACCGCTGTTTCAGATACGCTTCAGTTTCAATATCTCTGACTGTTCTGGCGCACACCTAGAATCTCAGCGCTTGGGAGGCTGAGGCAGGAGGATTGCCATGAGTTGCCAGCCTGAGTTACTTGGTAAGACTGTCTCCAAAAAAACAAGAAAGCTAGGAGAGGTGTGAGAAAGAAGGGAAAGGAAGAGGAGGGCAAACTAGGGAATGGAAGGGAGACGGACGAAGGAAAGTGAGCTTTCCTGAGGGGAGCAGTGGGAGAGACGGGGCAGGAGGCTGAGTCAGGAAGCCACTCTGTGCTTCCCCAGGCTTCCGCATCTGGTGTCTTCACCATGTCTCTAAGGCTCCTCTTTTCCCAAGAGGTCTCAGTGGATCCCGGCTGGACAGATCTGGGTCTTGTGACTTGGTCTGTGCCTGGGCGTCCTGGCCTTTGCAGTCTTCTCTGGAGTGACACGATGGACCTCAGGTAGTGCTGGCTGGTCCCCTGCGTGCTGAGCACGGGCACAGATGACTTTCTGAGCCAATCCTGTCCCTGACGTACACCCCGGGCAGAGAGAGCATCCCCTCCACCTGCCCACCGGCTGAGGCGACATCCCTGGCCATCAGACAGCCCTGGGCGCTCGGGCAGCCCCCCTGTTTTCCTCCTCGGTCTGGGCTTCAGCGCCTGCTGTGCCCTGCGTTGTCCCACCCTGGCAGCTCCCCCGGGATCGCCATGGGGGATGGGGACGCAGCCCTGAATGAGCTCTCCCCCAGGTGACCTCGCAGGGAGGGGCTCCGGCTGCTTGGGGGAAACAGCTTCTGTCCTCAAACTCACAGACGTCTCGCGGCAGACCGGTGCGGCTTTCACCGTGATCTGCCGTAGCCCTTGGCCCTTCCCGCTGCTCTTGGCACATCCCATGTCCATGGGTCACAAGCTCAGAGGAACAGCTTCTTGGCTCCCGCTCCACTGGGAGGACAAGCCAGCTTCCCCTCCAGCCGGCAGCACTGGCCAGTGCTGCCCCACTCTGAGCCACCTCACCTCAAGGATAACCTGGGGGTTTTCGGTTTGTTTTTAGTTTTTGGTTTTTTGCGAGGAGTCTCCCTATGCAGTTCAGGCTGGCCTTGAACTCACTGTGTAGCCCAGGCTGGTCTTAAACTCATGGCAATGCTCCTGCCTCAGCCTCCCAAATGCTGGGATCACACCCAGTGCGCCACCACACCCAGCTTGACGTGCTGTTCTTGCATCTGCCGGGAACTAGGACTGCCCATCATCTCTGTTTCCAAACAAGGGAACAAGGTGCTTTTTTCAGTTTCCCTCAATCACTTAAAACGTCTCCCCATTGTAATTGTGCCGGCTGTCCTGGGCATTGGAAAATGGTTCCCAGCATCCCTGGCGTCTGCCCAGTAGGTGCCAGTCACACTCCCCTCTCTCAAGTTGTAAAAACCAAGGTCTCCAGACATTGCCAAATGGCCCGTGGAGATGGAATCCCCCTCGTCTTGTGAGGTGACTACCCTGTCATTTCCCCCTGAGTACCGCTGGCCAGCTGGGTCTCCTGGCCCACGCAGCAGCAGACTTGGTGATGAGTGGACAGTTCTGCATCAGAAGTTTTCTGTTCAGCCGCCTCACTGGGCCGCGGAGGGCTTGGGGAGCCGTGAAGTGGTTTACGGTTAGCAGGGCTGCAGCTAAGCAGGAAACGAAGGGGCGTCCACACGGCACAGGGCGTCGGGCGCAGGTTTCAGGCTGAGCTTGGCCGTGTTTTATGAGGTCTGGGCAGAAGGTTCCTGTGAGGGGCTCCTGGAGGTGCCAGGTAGCGGAGAGTGGGCAAGTGGGTGTCACTTACGATGCAGATGCCTGTGACCGGGCTATTCCTGGTGACCATCGTGACCGAGGCAGTGCTCAGGGGCCCTGATCACTGCAGCTTCCCACTCCGAGCCCAGATGGACTCTCAGAACCTGCCAGGCCCAGGCAGCGCTTGGGAGGGAAAGCTCACCTGCCGTCCTGCTGCCAAGGCTTGCTGGTCAGGTCCAGACCATTTCTGGACAGTTCTGTGTGAGAAACCATGAGTTCACCGCAGAGGCCCTGCTGGGCTCCCTTTGACCCCACTACTGGCCCCCTGCAGTGTGGTCCTCAGCTGCCCACGGAGGGCTTCAGGCTGGGGAGGAGAAAACTGCCTTTCCCTCCCAGGGAAGCCCCCAGGCCCTGAATCTCCGTGCCATGCGGTTGGCTCCCCTCTGCCTGCTTACACAGCCAGTGGCCCGAGGGGAAGGGAGGGCTAGGCTTGGGGACCCCACCAGGGATCTGAGCTGCGTTTCTTCTACACCCTCGGCTTTTCCTTGCTTGGTGGTGAGCTGAACAGTAAACACACACACACACACACCCCACCCCCGACACCCTGGCACCTGTGCATATTGTCTGTGGTGGCCAGTGGACTCCACAGAAGTGATTAAGTTAAAGATCCTGCCATGGGGAGATTATCCTGGATTATCCGGTGAGGCCTAAATATGTCCTTCTGGGTGGGACCGTGACAGATTTGTCACAGCGGAAGAGGCTGTGAGTCCTTGGCAGGCAAGGCAGACGCTGCACTGCTGGCTTTGACTGCAGAGGAAGAGGCCAAGGAATGCAAGGCATGCAGCCCCGGCAGCTGGAAAGGGGAGGGAAAAGGGTTCTCTCCAGGACTTCTGGGCAGAGCGTGCCCATTGACCCAGTGGTTTTGGTCCAGTGAAACCACTTTTGGACTTCTGACCTCTAGAACTGTAAGAGACTAAGTGTGCTTTGTTTTAAGCCACTAAGCTTATGATAATTTGTCCCAGCATAACAGGAAACCACACAGGGATCATCTGCCTGCGGGCCCAGGAGGATACTTGCTGATCTCTGTCCTTATTATCGGGCGTCCCCCTTTGTGGCACAGGACCACGTTAGGCCCAGTCTTTCTTCAAACTAATATTTGGGACAGTCTGCCCTTTGGGGGAACTCTCAAGAGAGTTCTTGGGAGCAAAAGAGAAGCCTAGATAGCACAGTATGACTTCATTGCTTGGTTTCCCCCGACCTCTTCAGTCCAATCAGTAGCAAAGGGTTTCTTTCAGTCTTTGAGGGTCCAGGGTTAGCTGCAGTCTTATTCCAATTTATCCTCCCCTTACCCTCCTTTCTTCTGTTTGTTTAACATATAGTCACTGGGTACTTTGCATATGTTGGATGTTGTGGGCATTGAAAACAAAGCTGAGGGGGTTTTTTTGGTACCGGGGATTGAACTCACGACCTTGTGCTTGCCTGGCAGGCGCTTAAACCACTGAGCTAAATCCCCAGCCCACAAAGCTGTTTTAAAAAACCTTGGTTTATTAGTACATTTGTACATCATGTTTATATTCCTTGTGGGAAGTTGGTACATGCATATGACACATGTTAATTTCCTTTTTTCGGGAACCAAACAGTTTTTAAAAATCTGTGCACCCCTGTAATCCTGACTACTTAAGAGGCTGAGACTGGAGGATCATTGGAGCCCAGAAGTTAGGGGCCAGACTAGGCAAAACAGCGAGACCCTGTCTCAAAAAAGAAGGTCCCTATCCCTCAGAATTTCAGGTGGTTGGCAGTGGGGAGGAGCCCGACTCAAAGCATTCCGGTGATGACGAGTGCTGTGTAGAGCGATAAGGCACGAAGGTACGAGGGCAGCTTCAGAAGACGGAGAAGGCCCGGAATGGGGTGCTGGCATGGGAGGAGGAGAATGAGCCACACATGGGGAAACTCTCAAGGGCACAGAGAAAGCAGCACAGCTGCTTCTCCACTTATGCCAGGGCTACACCCAGTAAAGGTGTAAGTTGAAAATATTTTAAGTCAAAAATGCATTGGATACACTGAGCTCCCTGAACGTTCCAACACAGCCACACAGTGTACTTTTAGAATATCGGTTGTTTGCTAGCTGGGAGGCCCGGCAGTATGGTCCTACACATTGCTAGCTTGGGAAAGGATCAAAATTCAAAATTCCAGCTGCTTTGGAGGCTGAGGCAGGAGGATCACGAGTTCAAGGCCAGCCTGGACAATTTAACAAGACTGTCTCAAACTGAAAAATAAAAAAGGCTGGGAATGTAGCCTGATACTGGAACATTTGCCTAGCATGTGTGGGGCTTTGAGGTCTCACCTCAGTACTTAAAAACAAAACCAACAAATAAAACCACACAGTCCCAAATACAGTTTCTACTTGAATGCGTAGACTTCTTCACGGTTGTAAAATGAAGAAACTGTTGTCAGCTGCTCATCATCCAGGGCCTGTCTGTACAGAGACGAGCTCGCGGGAGCCAGGGTGGTGGACAGAGGGAGGGCAGAGGGGCACGTAGCGAGGCTCTGAAGTCCTATAAATCTCTTACTCACTTGTCCTTTGTCCCTTCCTCCTTCCTCTTCACATTGCCTCTCGCATTGCCCGTGTCCTTGGTGCCTTTATGTAGGATATTTGTTTTCTTATACCCAGTGTGTTGCTTAATCTCGATCATCAACTTGATTGGTTTGAGATACGCATAGGGATTAGTAAACACGCTTCTGGGTGTGTCTGTAGGCCCCTGGCTCCTTCTCTGCCTCTGTCCAACCTCCTGTGCTCCTGGGCTTCCATAAGTTGAGCGGCTTTCCTCTACCATTCCCTTCCACTGTCATGTTTCTGCCCCAGAGCTGGCTTACCATGGGCCGAACCTTCTACAAGTGTGAGCCAAAATAACCCTTTTCTCCTGGAAGTTGTGTATGTTGGATGTTTTAGCCCAGCAATGACAAGCTGACTAGTACAGGAACATGAGCAGGCAGACATAGCCACTAAATAAAGCAGCCTCCTCCTCCTGAATAACGCAGGCCGTTCCCCAGCAGTGTTGTGGGCCGTGTGCCCAGGCGTGCAGTTGCCCGCATTCACCCAGCAGCTTTCTGGGCCAGTTTCCTCGCCCCCCTCAGCCCCTTCTTTCCACCCCTCCTTCCCGCTCTCCCCTTGGAGTCCTACAGATGCCCTCCTGAGATGCTTTCCTGGCCCCCTTCTTCTCCTGAGCAGCACGGTCTGCCTCCTTACCCCGCCTGATGGTTGGGGCTGTGCCACTGCACATTCGTGGCTCTCGCCTGGCTCGTGGCCCTCAGTGCCCTTCCCCGAGCGTCTGCGGGCTCTGCTTCATCAGCCTCAGAGGTGACCCAGCATTGACGCTCAGCCCTGTCCCCCATCTCTAAAGGTGCGTGGAGACCCCCCCACCTGTGTCTATTGTAGCCTGTCTCCCTCCTCTGGTCCTGGGCTTCTGAAAATCTGATCCCCCGAGGTCGAGGAAGGCCTGGCTGGAAAGCCTTCCTCTCTCTGGAGAGTGACCCAGGATGGCTCTGTGCCCTGATGGTGTCCCCAGGCTGGCCTGTAGTAGTCCCTTCGGCATCACTGCACAGATTGTCTCAGTGGATCAAAGGCTCCTGCCTGTGTGCCTGAATTCATAGTCTAGGTGACTGCCCGGCACCTCCCTTAAATAGTGGACCACATGTGTTGTTACTGAAAATAAAAATTTTCGGTAATAAGGGCTGGGGTGTAATGGAGAGGTACAGCACGTGCCTAATAAGCCCGACGGTTTTACTCTTAGCCCTGGGATCAAAAACAAAAACAAAACCAGCAACAGCAAAAACAAAAAGAAAACTTTTATACTCAACAAACTGACCAGTACTACTGCCGGGTAAAAATCATGAGGTAAATCAATTTCCAGGTTCCAGAAAGCACCAAAGTGAAATTATAGCCAGCGCTGTGTGCATTCTGGTGCAGCGTGGAATTCCTGTGACTTTGATTTTTGGCACCCTAGCTCCGCAGTGCATTTATGACACCTGGTTACAGTTTGCCTCTCATCTCCTCACAAGGAATCACCTTTGGCCTTTCATCTGGCCCCAGCAGCACACACCTACCTCCCTGCACAGAGCAAGGCCTGCCTCTGTCCCACAAGCCTCCCTGCCTGGGCCGTTGGTTTTTTGCCTTTTCAGACGCATTGTGGGTAACCTGGAGGACCTTTCCTCCCAGTACTCCCGGAGCTCCTGCCCCTGCGCTGCTTCCATCTGTGACGGCAGCTTGCGCCTCACCTTCTGTGCTGTCCCGCGCCTCCAGTGTGCAGGGTGCTGGTGCGTCCCGGTTGTCGCCTCTCCATAAGCTCAACAGAGACGGCTGAGCTTGCTAGCTTTGGTGGCGTTTTTCCCAGCAAACCCTCCTCCCTGCCCTTCTCCCACCCGTGCCTCGGCACCTGCCGAGGTGTGTAATTGTGGAGTCGTTGCTTGCACCCTAGACTTCGCTTTTGAACTGACTTCGAGAGCTGGGCTGACCTGTGTCTGCCCCTCGAGCAGTCTGTCTTCATCGCTGGAGCTGCACAGAGGATGCCGGTGTGTTGAGCGCATGGTACCAGTTCCTTTACACGCCTTGCTTTGTTAAACTCTGCTACAACCCTCCAAGGAGGAATAGGACTCCTTTCATAGTTGGAGATACTGAGATTCGGACTGATTGGGAAGATTGCCTCAAGTCGACCAGCTAGTCAGTGGCAGAGCTGGGATTTGAACCTAGGTGGTTAAAGCCGGGTCTTTGCTCCCCACACAGGAAGGGCTCCTTGGAGGAATGGCTGGCTGTGTCAGATTGTTCCGGTTTGGAAAGTACTCGTTTGACCTGTGGAGGTTTGAAGGAACAGCAGAGGCCATGCTGGTCCCTGAGCACAAGCAACACTTTGGCAGGCGTGGTGCCCCGCAGAGCGCATTCCAGGTCCCTGGCAGAGGAGGCCCTGTGGGTGGTGGGGCTTTGTGGCTCTGTGGATCTGCTCCAAGACAGCGAGTGAAGCCCCCAAGAACGACGAGACTGAGCAGCCAGATTTCAAGCCAGGCTGGAGGGACGCTGTCTCTAACCTGAGTGATTCAGCAGCAGCTTTCAGTTTGGAGAGGAAAAAGAGAAGTGAGGGCCCGGATTGATGCACATGGATGGAGAGAAGGAAGAGAGGTGGCCTTTATGCAGACCTGCCCTTGGGCCAGGCATGATCCCCTCAGGCCAGCCTTCGAGATGTGGGAAGAGAGGGTTAGAGTCACTCCGGAAACCAGCGGCAGAGCTGGCCTGGGAGCCCTGCAGGGTGGTCTCCGCTCTTCGCGGTTCAGTCCCTGCGCCTCCTGCCCGCCTTGCCTCAGCCTGGGCTCAGCATCCTCTGAGGGCAATGCACGCAGGTGTGTGTCTGAGGCTGCACAGAGACCGGGGACCCCGGCCCGGGTTCCTGCCCTGCTCTGCCCTGTGAGCTCTGCACAGACCCACGGCCTTGCCCGTGCTCAGGGCCTCGGGCCGTGATGCTTTCTCCTCCCTTGCACCCTGCTGCCCCTGGTCTATTTTTAGAGAGCCTTTTCTATTTCCGTTCCCGTTTCCTGACCTGGAGGCAGGAGGTAGGTGCAGGGATGGCGTCGGACCGGAAGAGGCAGGCGTAGGTAGCCGCTTAGCAGTGCCTGGGGCCTGCTGCCCTGCCACTGTCGCCTCAGGGATCCTGGACTCCAGAGCCAGAGGCCAGGGGCAGCCGAGACGGGGACACAGGGCACCTCTGAGGGAGGAGGGCCGGAAGCACAGAGTAGCACATGCTCCTGCTCACCGCCTGCTTCTGAGGTAAAGCTCGAGGGAACATGGGGACTGGCCAAGAGGCAGACTGCGGGGGACCAGATCCTGGCACTGCCAGTCTCTAGCTGAGTGGCCTCGGGCAAGCCGCTGCCCCCTCGGGGTGGTAACTGCAGACCCCGTGCCCCTGAGGATTAGAGGTGCTCAGCCCTGGGAGGGCACAGAGGAGCTGCTCGCTGAGCGCACCCCGAGCTGGCAGTGGGTGCCAGCAGACTGTCCTCTCTGCATCTGGGTGCTGACCTGACAGGAGCTAACCTAGTCTGGTGACTGCTTGTGGAACCCTGCAGGGTGCTTCCCAGCCACGCCTGTCACGCCCCCTGCCAGCCCTGCCTGGGCCCGCGAGAGGCAGGGGACACGTGTGGGGAGGAATCTTCTACCACGGGGATGTAAGCAGCTCTGCCCCTTTTCTGCTCTTGAGTTGCTAAGCTCTGGAGCTTTCATGCCTGTGTCCCATGGGTGCAGGTGATTCTGGGTCTTGGGGACAAGGTTACTGAGTGTCTGCTGTTGGCAAGGTATCTAGGTAATGTAACAGTGAAGGACACCTTCAGAAAATGATATATGAGCATTTAGAAATTTAATGACAGGCCAGGCATGGTAGCACATACCTGTAGTCCCAGCTGCTTGGGAGGCTGAGGCAGGAGGATCACTTAAACCCACAGATTCAAGCCTTTCCCTGGGCAGTGTAGTGAGGCCCTGTTGGAAGCAAACACAAATACCCTGGCAGACAGATGGACGGACAGACAGAAGGGAGGGAAGGAGAGAAAAAAAATAATCAGATATCATTAATGGTCAAGATTACAGGAACTATTTTAGGATACAGGGTTGGTGTTCGGGCATAAATTTCCGTGTTGTTTTTAATGTATAACGAAATGTTTTAATTATGCAAATAATGTTCATTATAGATCCCTTAAAAACAGACAGGTTAAGTGCTGAGAAGTGATCACACCTAAGTTTTAGTTTATATTCTCAGATTGTGCGCACCTAGTGTTTTGTTTGCTTTGTGGTACTTGGGATTGAACCCTGGGGCCTTCACACAGCCCAACACCCCTGCCCTGTTATGTTGTTGTTGTTGTTGTTGTTGTTGTTGTTTTAATTTTGGGACCGGCTCCTGGGCAGTGGGCGGGGATCAGACGGAGGAGTCAGGGATGCCGGTGATGCCTCCAAATCCTTGGGCCCACAGCTCAAGAAGGGAGGAAGCAAGAGGGGGTATTTGTGGGGAACAGGCTGTGCAGCCCTTCACGTCCTGCGGATAAAACCAGGTCTCTGGCAATAGTGAGAGCGAGGCCTCTGTGAGCCCAGTGGGTGAGAGTTGGCATCTCCGTTGTAGCTGGGCCCCAGTGACAGGTCAAGCCTCAGGTCCCATGAGCTGGCCCACGTCACACTCGTCCCTGCCCTGGGCCCTCGACACCCGGCACACACTCTCCAAGCTGCAGGCCCACGGCTTCCTGTTCGTCCCCTCCAAGCCTGCGCCATCCCCCTCCCGTCCTCCGCTCCTGAGCTATAATTAAGTTCCCATGTGAAACCGTATCCCTCAGCTGACACGCGCGAAACCGCAACCCTGGCCATTGGGCAGCTCATCTGGGGTGACTTCTGGGACTGCCGTCTCGGGCTCCAGACGGGCTTGGGTGGGCCTGAGTAGGTGGAGCGTCTCGCCAGGAAAAGCTGGATCAGTGAGGCCGGGCTTTGCCCAGGAGTCAGAAAGTGGGAAGTCTTGAGGGAGAGCAAGAGTGAGAGCGGCCAGGGGACACAGAGGGGACCGACAGGCCGAGGCCAGAGGCACAAGGCAGAATGTGCATGGCTGGCTTTATGTTCTAGCACTTTGCAAGGGAGAAATACTTCTCTTAACCTGCAGTCCACCCCTCAGTGCACCTTCAGTGGGGTTGTGGCATGTGTGCTGCGTTGTAACCCATCATCCTGTCTAGCTCCAGCATATTTATATCACCCCAAAACCAGAACCTGAGCCTGTCAGCAGTTAGTGCCTGCCTGCGTCTCTCGGCCCGAATCCATCCCCTCCTGGCAACCAGCAAACTGCTTCACTATAGATCTGTCCATGCGCTGTTTGTCCTTTGGGGTCTGGCTTCTTTCATTTAGTGGAACATTTTCAATGTTTATCCATGTCGTAGCGTATAAGAGTACCCTATTCTATTTTAGTGGCTGAATAATATTCCATTACATGAATATGTCACACTTTGTTTATCTGGTTATCAACTGATAGACAGGCTCTTTCTTTCTCTTTCTTTCTTTCTTTCTTTCTTTCTTTCTTTCTTTCTTTCTTTCTTTCTTTCTTTCTTTCTTTCTTTCTTTCTTTCTTTCTTTCTTTCTTGTGGGATGGCCTCACTGGATCAGGCTGACCTTCAACTCACAGTGATTCTCCCGCCTCAGTCTCCCAAGTGCTGGAATTACTGTATGTGCCACCATGACCAGCAAAGAATATCCCTTTAAGGCAGAATAACTTTCCACTGGATGCAGATGCCACATTTTATGTATCCATTCCTCCAGTGGTAAACATTGGAGTTGCCTCAACATTACGGCTATTGCTACTGTAAACACCAGTGTACCAGTATGTGTTCACCCTGCTTTCCATTCTTCTGGGCGTATCGTCAAAAGTTGAATTGCTAGGTTATGTGGTAAGTTTTTTTTTTTTTAATGGTAAATCTTTAACTTTTTGAGGAAGTGCCATATAACCAATGAAGTTAGTTGGAGTCTAGGTCTCTTGTGAGTAACTTTTTCCTACTGAAAGAAATAAAAATTTGTATTATTCTTGGGCTTTAGGCATATTACCAGGATAGATCTACTTATTTTTCTTTTTTCTTGTATTCCTGCAGGACATGTATCTAATTGTTAAAGACAAGTCTTTTGGGATCTCCAGGACATGTCCTAGTGTATTATTTTCTCTCGGTGGCTCTGATCCCTGTTTCTAAACTCTTAAACTAGGTTTTCGTTTTTGTTTCTGTTTTCGAAATGAGGTCTCACTCTGTAGTCTAGGCTGGCCTTAACTTCTCTATGTATCCCAGGCTGGTCTTGAATTTGCAGCAACCTTCCTCCCTCAGCCTCTTGAATGCTGGGATTACAGGCTTGTGCCGCCATGCCTGGCAAGACTCTTAGCCTCTGGAAATTTGGAATTCTGGGTTCATGTATTCTTTAAGATTTTCTTTTCTTTTTTTAAATTTTATCGGTACCGGGGATCAAACTCACGATCACGTGCTTGCAAGGCAGGCGCTTATGCCGCTGAGCTAAATCCCCAGCCCCTTCCTTGGGGTTTTCTGTGCAAGACATGCTCTGACAACAGAGATGGTTTTACCTATTCCTTTACAGTCCAGATAACTTTCCTTCCTCTTGTTCATTTACCCTAGTTAGATCCTCCAGTATGGTATCAAACAGAAGTGGGGACTGGGGATTCCTTGTCTTGTTCTTAATCTTAGGAGAAAATCTTTTAAGTGTTGAACAGATCCTTCTCAACGGGCCGCAAACCCTAGAAGGTGTTCCCTACTTTTGCAGCGGCCCAGTGAACCAGTTCCACTTACGAGCAGGAATCTCGCACACCCAGTCCGGTTGTCCATCACAGCTCTTTGCCTGCTATTCTTGCTGGGCCATTCCTTGCTTCATTCACTGGGTCTTGGCTGTCTGCATATCAGATGTGTGACACTTCCTCCTTCTTGGTCACAGTGATTTCATTCATTCATCCACAGTGCCATTTGCCATCCCCTGCTCCTTGATGAGGTACAGGTGATTTCTACTCTTTTCCTCTCTGTTTTTCAGTTTTTGTTTTTTGAGGCAAAGTCTCATTATGCAGTTCAGGCTGACCTTTAACTTAGCATATGGTCCAGGCTGGCCATAGCAATCCTCCTACCTCAGCCTCCCGAGTGCTGGCATTGCAGGTGTGTTCCATCACACCCAGCTCTCTCCCTTTTTGATGAACATATACATATGTGGATTTGCACAACATAAGTTGACGGTGCTACAGTGTAATAGTGGAGTGATGGGTGGGGGTGGTGGGTGTCCCAAGGCTCCCTTAGACACTATTAGGGTCCCTACAAGGCCTTGCTCAGCTTGGGCACCAGAGTCTTGAGTGGGCCTCGCAGGCTGGGCAGAACCTCAGGGGGTCTAGAGGGAGTGGGAAGGGCAGTGTGGGCAAAGGAACGCAGCTCACGGGTGTTAGGAAACCAAGAGGATTAAGTCGTCTATTACTATATAATAAGGTACCCCACACTTAGTGCTTAAAGCATTTGTGATCTTGCAGTTTCAGTGGCTTAGGAGAGATTTCACCAGGATGTGAGTACCAGGAGATAATCCGGGAGAAAGCTGGCTCCAGGGGCAGGTTGCAGTGAGGATGTCACAGGCCACCCTGCCCAGGGCTGCAGGCCAGAGCCGGGACTGTAGATACATCCTCTGTGCTCAGCTGAGCAGTTGGCATTGATCTGAAAACTGTAGGAGCAGTGGAAAGTCTTCGAGCAGCAGAATAATAGACCTGGCACTTAGGACAGTTAACCCGCTGGCATTATACCCGCTGCCTGCAAGCTTCGAACTGGAGAGAATTACACCTGGAGACCTCGGGTAGGCGATGTCTGCAGTAACCTCGGCGGAAGCCTACGGGCTGTAGTATAAATTACTACAGACTGCGCCCCTAACTGCTCCAGCCGTGTGCTGTCTTTTACGTTGGAAATGACCATGAAAGAGAAGGCATTACTGATGGATACTCGGTTTGCAGCCGAGGAAACAGATGTGGCAGTCCTGACGTTGGCTGTGTGTCTGTCTGGCAGAGCCCTTTTCTCCCGTTGAGCCTCATGACTCCCCGGAATCAGGGTGTCCATTACCTACTACAAGACTCGGTACTTAAGCGAGCACCATGCAGCCCTTCCCCTGGCTCTCCGTGTTCCCCGGGCCCACAGGCTGGTTCTGTGCCCGTGGTATCAGCCCAGTTTGCCCAGCCCAGGGTGGCCTTCCTGCGTGGAGTCCTTCCCAGGTTGCTCACAGTATGGCGGCAGGGCTGACAGGTCGGCAGGGCTGACAGTCCTGTAGAGGCCTCGGCTCAGGTCCAGAACCTTGCCTCAGCCAGGTTCTGCTGGCCAGGGCTGTCACTGAGCCAACCCAGATCCAGGGACGGGAACTAGCTGCCACCGCTTGTGGGAAGAGCGGCCAAGGATCTGTAGCCCTCTCTAACCACAGAGCCAGGAATGTAATGCGGAGCTGGATTTGAATTCAGATCTGTATGACGCCGACGAGGGAACCAAACTGTGTCCTTGTCTGCTTTTGGCCCCTAGGAAACTGCAGAGTTTACTGGCTCGCATGTGTGGTGGAAGGGTACTGATTTTTCTCCTGGCCCTCTGCAGTGGAAGCCGCACCAGGCACTCTTTTCACATTATTAGCATCCAAGCTCTCTGGGCCCAGGGGATCTTCCTAAACAGGGGCCCCTGAGGGATTTGCTAGCTTCCCCCCCACCCGTCCCGCATCGGCGCTGATGGCCAGACATGCGTGGGACTTCCCTCTGGAGTTTCCCTCTCTGTGCTGAGTGGACTCCGAGGTGGGATGCTGGCTGCATTGCAGATGTCCAGGCTGGCCCAGTTTCCAGTTGTCCCAGGTGGCATCTAGTCCAGCCGTCCCCACGCATGTCTCAGCTGGTGTGTTAGTGGGGAGTTTGGGAAACAGGCAGGCCTTGCAGCCTAGCGAGTTAGAATTCTTAGTACAGTAGCGGACTGTCCATTGGTTTGAGGTGCAGCCTGGCTGGGAAACCAATGACTTCCTCCTTTAGCCCCAGCTGTCTCAGAAAGGTGTCTTCAAAGAAGGCCACCCGGGAGAGGATGGTCGTTCAGAAGCCCCACTTTACAGCCGGGATGTGACTCCTGGCAGTGTCCAGGAGTTCCTGGCAAACCCTGCTCGCATCTCTTGTACGCTTTCTCATTCTTTGTGTTATCTGAGCTTTTGGGACAGCAGGGTTTTCTTTGAAAATGTAGACAGAGCGGGGTAAGCTCTTTTAGCAGCCAGCAGAGCTGCTCTGACCAGGAACGTGTGATTCCTTGGCTTCATTGTCCAGTTGGTTTCTTCCGTGTGAAGAATCGACAACCCTTTCTAGATTTTTCTAGGTTTCAGGACCTTTCTAGACTTGTGCCTTGGATACACTTAAAGTATTCTTATACAGGTCAATTTTACTACTCCAGATAATTTCTACTACTTTCTGTGTTTTAGAATATTCAGAACATGCCAACAAATGTACAGAGAGAAATAAAACCTACCAGACTCTTCCTCTCAATTACCAGGGTTGATCCCATTTTGATGGATTTTCTCTGTCTCTCCTTTCCCCTTGTGTTAGTAGACACTGAAAGTGCACTGAGCCCTTTTTTAAGTTTCATTGTGAGACGGGGGCTCCCTCAGTTGCCCAGGTTGGGGTCGAACTTCCACTCCTCCTGCCTCAGCCTTCCGGAGTACAGGGATTCCATGTGTCCACCACCACACCTGGCCACCCCTCTTTGAAAACCTGATTGAGTCATATTGTGATGCTGGTTTTTAGAAGCTTTATGAGCTACGGTTCATAAAGTTCACCTGCTTACAACAGGCAGTTTAGTGGCTTTGTGTTTGCATAGTTGTGCAATCATCACCTTAACTTGGTTTTAGAACCATTTCATTGTTCCAGAAAGAAATCATGTAATCCATTAGCTTTCACCCCCCTTTCTCTGCCTGCCCCGTCTTATCTACGTTGTATCCTCACAGATTTGCCTCCTGTGGCCTTTGCATATAATTCGATTATACAACATGTGGTCTTTTGACACTAGCTTCTTTCACTGAACATAATTGTGATATTGTTTTGAAACCTGCTTGAACCAGGCATGCTGGTGCACACCTGTAATCCCACTACTTTGGAGGCTGAAGCAGGAGGATTGCTACAAGTTCAAGGCCAGATGGGCTGCATAGTAAATTCAAGGGCAGCCTGGACTGCATATCGAGCCCCTGTCTCAAACCACCCCCTCCACAAAAGACACCTGCTTGAAACATTCCTATCATTAGAAATTACAATATAGGGCCAGGGATTTAGCTCAGTGGTGTAAGCAGCTGCTTGGCAAACACAAGGTTGTGAGTTCAGTCTGTGGTACCCGAAAAAAAAAAAGTATAATATGGTTTTCAAGAATCCATTTGTAACACCATCTTCTGAGAATATCTGGTCTTATTTCACCAGCTCTGCCTATGCACGTTTAAGTTATTTCTTATCTTTTGCCATTATGGTTTCATTTTCTGTGAACTAAAAATGTTAAATGGAAAGTCCCAAAGATAGCTTTTTTTTTTTAAGACAGAGTCTCCCTAGTAGTTCAGGCTAGTTTTAGTTTTGAACTCACTGTGTAACCCAAGCTGACCTTGAACTCTCAGCAATCCTCTTGCCTCAGCCTCCTAGGTGCTGGGATTATAGGCATGCACCACCACGCCTAGTTTAGAAGTTGTTTTATTACATTATATTGTCATGAGTGTTCTTCATTTTATTAGTAGTGTTCATCTGTTTCTGTGTCATTTATAAATTAAATTTTATAGTATGTATATATAGTGCTACGGAGAAGGTGCAGTGCTATTCAGTTGCAGATACCCATAGACTATCTTGGAAGGTTTGCAGGAGCCACTGTCTATCTAACGCTCCTGTGCCTGGAAGTGAGCTTGTCTGTTGATCTGATGGTTAATTGTCTGAACCCCAGACTAGAACAGAAGCTCTTGCTTTACCTTGTTCATATTGTCTCCGCTGCTGCCTGGTATAGTTCCTAGCATTTGGTAAGTATTTAGGTTGTTTGTTTGTTTGTTTACTTGTTTTGCAGTTCTAAGAATCAAACCCAGGAATGCTGTACCACTGAACTACATCTCCAGCCCCATATCTTTCTCATCTCTTTTCTCTCTCTCTATCTCTCTCTCATTATTTTGAGACAAGGTCTCATTAGGTTGCCCAGGCTGGCCTCAATTTATTATCCTCCCGCCTCAGCCTCCCAAGTAGCTAGGATTATAGGTGTGTACTACTGTGGTTAGCTGATACTCAGTTAAGTGTATGTGTGATGTTTTTGTTTTATTTTTTGCAGTGCTAGGGATTAAACCCAGAGCCCACTGAGCTCTCCAGCCCTTTTTTATTTCATTGTGAGAGGGTCTGGCTAAGTTGCTCAGGCTGGCTTCAGCTGGCGGTCCTCCCGTCTCGCCTCCTAAGTAGCTGAGATTACAGCTGTGTGCCCCTGGCCCAGCTGAGTGTGCCTGTACTCCATGAACCAAATGTAAGACACTGATAACTTGTCAGATTGCCGAATTCCAGAAAGTTCTTCTGATTTATCCTCTTCCTTTAATGTTAGAGTACCGGACTGCCTGCCTCTTTAAATCTGGGTTAATCTAGAGCAGAAGTCCTGAGGTCTTTTGAATTATAGTAGTACTTGACCTGTTCACCAGTTAGCTCAGAAACTGATGCCGTGGTCAGGGCTGGAGCGCCTGCTGCTGGGTAGGATGCCGGGTGCTGGTTCCTCTGGTTTTCTGGGTGCTCGTTTGGTCCCGTGGTGTCGCATCATTTCCTGTTGCCCTCGAAAGGTCCTCTGGCCACTTCCCCTGTTGTGCGTGGGCATGTTGGGAATGAGTGGATTTGAGTGGGTCGTGTGTGGGTGTAAGATGATGTGGCTGCCAATTGCGATGCCTTTAGATGTCATCAGGGGTGACGTCACTCAAAGTGGTGTGTCCCCAAGATGGAAGTGAGGAGTGCTTCCAGGAAGTCCGATGTAGTGGGCCCATCTGCCCCCTCCAGGGGTGGGCACCCACACAGCTGTGTCACCTGAGTCACCTCTGGCTCCTTTCCACACACTTCCTGCCATGCACCCGTGACGAACAGCTGGCAGAGAGCTTGCTGGGGATGCGGTGCGTGGCTGAGTCACAGCAGCCACCGGGGTGTGGGCTTGGGAACTGGAGGAGGAGCTGAACAGCCACGGCTGCTCCCGTGTGCCCTGCGCTGATGTCAGTGAAGGCCTCAGAACTTCCCCCCACAGCCCACTGCCGTCCTGTCTATGTCCGAGGGGCTCCTGACCCTTCCCCTCCTGGATGGCTCCGGACCTTCCCCACTGGGCCCAGCCCCTGCAGGGTGCCACCTGCTGTCACTTTGCATGGATTGCAAGCATTGTAATTTCTCATTTCGGAGGTCTCTCCTGTGTTTGTGCATTCTCCCCTTCTCTCCCTCCCTCTCTTATTCTCTCTCCTTCTCTCTCTGTAGTTCACCCTTCTATTATCGATTCACCTGTAACTCGGTGCCTACTCTCTGTCCAGCAGCTTCCGGGACTCTCAGACACACAGAAAGAGGCTGGCCCTGCCCTCCGCTGGCCGATTGGCTCCTTCCCCTGTGACCGCACCTCTGCTGCTCTTCCCCTTTCCTCTCACGGCAGGCTTCAGTCCTCTCTCTGCTTCTGTCCCTGGCCTTCCTTCTACGTGCTAGGACCAGCCCCAGGTCCTCTCCTGACGCCAGCCGAGTGTCCACACGTACACCTGCCCGCCTCCCATCTGCACACTCCCTTTCTGGCATTAACCCCTCTCCTCCACCACACCCAGGTTGTCCCTCCAGTTCTCTCAGGCATTTGTCCCCACTCTTCTGATTTTACTACTGATTCCTGGGTTGGATGGAGGCCACCAAAAGGTGTGACCACCTTCTCCCCCGCAGGATCTGTGGACCTGACCTTATCTGGGGAAAGACTCCCATTAGGGCCCTTGCCCTCTATTACAGATGTGGGAACCGGCCGTGTCTTTGCTGGGGCTGCCCTTGTTGGTCCCTGCCTGAAACAGTGACAGTGTTCCCAGTGTTCAGTGATTCCGTGTTTATTACTCTCTGTGTCTCTCCACACCTGAAGGCGAAGTTCGCTGCTTCCTGCCCCAGGTCAGAAGGTTGGCAAGGGTGTGGGTCTGGGTTTGAATTCTGTTCCGAAACTTCTCCCTGAGGGTCTTTTGCAGAGTATTAACACCTCCAGCCTTTGGTTTCTTCTTCCGGGAGGCAAGGTTCGTGGTGAGCGCTGGGCCTGACTGCTCTAGGCCTCATGATGGGAGTGATTTGGTGGCAGCTGAATTGCTCAGCTTGGCCGCGGAGGCTCCAGGCCTAGACAGCCTCTGGCACTCTGACTCAGACGCAGCCAGGCCACCGTCTTCCTGCCAAAGCCCGGCCCTCACATCCGGGTCGTCTTGGCACCCACCCTGGGAGGGTGGGTTACGGTGCTGGGGGTCTATTGTGCACAGGGACAACACACACTCAACAAAGTGGTTCCAGGCTGGGGCTCTGGCGTCAGACCTGGCTTCTCATTCAGGCCTTCCTCACCGGCTTCAGGAAAGCGTCCTTTGTCTCTCTGAGCCTCAGTTTCCCTTTCTGTAATTTGAGAATGAGTGATCCGTACTGTTTTTGCTGCTCCAAGAAAATACCCAAGAATGGATCCTTCACACGTTGTTTCTCACACTTTTGGAGTGTGGGGGGAGTCCAGGACCAAAGCACTGGCAGATTTAATGTCTGCTGAGGGCTGCCGTCTGCTTCCGGCATGGCACTGTGCTGCCTTGTCCTTCTGAGGGCACCTCACGTGCCGGCAGCGGGGAGGTAAAGGAGGCCTAGCGGCTCCTGTCTGTTCTGTAAGTGCTGATCACCTCCCAGACAGCGTTCCTCACCTGGTTGCGCTGGAGATGAAGTTGCTCTCTGAGTTCTGGAGGTGTCGTGACCTTTAAGCCATAGGACACTTTAGAAGATAATTGGGAGAATTAAATGAGAATGCCCATAAACCATGCAGCAGGAGCCTGACTCTTTGCAAGCATTTAATACGCCTCAGATGTCATTATTATAAAGGGTCAGCTTCTGCTGTGATGTTCCCCTGGACACATAGCTGCAGGAGGTCTGGTGTCCCCAGACTCTGTAAGGAGGAGGCACTGAGAAAGATCATTTCCGTGTTGCCTTGTCTGCCTTATCATGGCCCTGTCCCTAAACTGCAGAAACGCTTTCTGTCTGGGGAGCTCTGTGGCTCTTGGTACTGCTGCGGGTTTGTGGGAGCCTTGCCAGCGTTGTGATTACCGTTCACTCCACCAACGCCGCTGCGGCCAGGTGTGGATCCCGCGCTGCTGGCCACTTGAGCCTCGGCCTCGGCCAGTGGGCGTGGTCACACGGCTGGCAGGGGCCGCAGGCACCTGGCTCCTGGGCTCTGCTGCTGCCCCAGTCTGTTTGTGCTGCAGGTGCAGGGCTTTTGCTTTCAAAGAGCTTTTCTTCTCTGTACACGGAACCCAGATGGCTACAGGAGGGCAGGGCAGAGACGTGCTTGGAGTCTGTCCCTGCTTCACACCACGGCAGGAGCGGGACCTGGGGGCCGGGCAGGTTTGGGAAACACTTGCTGACTGCAGAGGTCCTGTTTTGTCCTTGGGACGGGCATAGTTTGGGTGCAGCTGCTTCTGGGATTTATTTATTTAAATTATTTTTCTTACAAAGAAACAAAAAATTATGTGCATTCTTAATGAGTGTTCTTAAGATTCTTCTCTGGAAAACCAGGTAATATGTGACTCACTGACCAGTGAGGGATTGCATCTGTAACCGCTTAGGGGATGCCTTCACCTAAAGGGTCCTGAGAGGTCCTGGGAGTGGCCCCGTTGCCCTGGTCCCCTGGCAGTCACCCTCCACATCTCTCCTCTAGTTTCTAAAAACTTTATTGTTGTTGTTGCAGTGCTGGGCATCAAACCCAAGGCCTCATGCATGCCGGGCAAGAGCTCTATCACTAAGCTATATCCATAGCTATTAAATTTATTTTCTGAACTGATATAGAAAAACAAAAGTACATATTTTTATTTGTTTGTTCATTCATTCATCCATTTTTCAGTACTGAAATTTGAACCCTGGGCTTTTACACTGAGCTATATCCCAGCCATCTGAAAAATATTTTTAGATTTTGATACAAGGTCTCACTGAGTTGCTAAATTGTTCATGCGGGCGCTATTTTGCAATCCTCCTTACTCGCCTCCTAGAGTGCTTGGAGTACAGGCGTCACCACCACACCCGGGAAAAAAATTGTGCATTTTTTTGGTACATCCAGTGTCTCTTTTAACCGATTACTGGATTCTGTTCAGTTTTCCCTTGAGTCTGGTGACAGTTATGTTGCTGTAGCCTGTGTCATCCTATTTACAAGTTTCTTTTGTAAACAGAATGTGCTGGATTTTACAGTTTTAAATTCGAACATTTTGTCTGAAGTGAGTTTAATTACTGTTCTGGAATTTGACTTACATAAGTTACATTTTCTAGTACTTTTCAGAAATCTTCCTTCTTGCCTATTTTCTCCACCTCACCTTTGTTGGATTGACTATCAGGAACCTGGCCAAGAGCCCCGTTTGTCTGTCTGTAGAATGCCTTGGGAAAAATAAAGAACAGAGACAAGTATAGTATTCCAGCAGTGGTTGGGAAGTCATTGTCTCTCGAATGGACCCCTCCACTCCCAAAGCAGCCACTATTTATTAGGTGTATATGGTGACAGGTGGGGCTAGAAAAGGATTACCATTCATAAGACTCAGACTCAAGAGGGTGTAGATAATTTTATGTTTAGAAGTCTCTTGCTAGGAGTATGATCCTGAGATGACTCAAGAAGGCGTAGATGATCCCGTGCTTAGAAGAGTCAGTGGGAATCCCAGAGGGGAGGTGCCAGTAATCCCAGTGCTTCCTTTCATCCACAGGAAAATATGCAAAACCAGTTACTGTGAATTTTGGCCCCTAGCAATTGACTGTGTTTTCTTTACTGATTTTTAAATTAATTACTTTACTTTTACTCTTATATATTTAATCTTTTTCCTAATCTTTTTACCTGAAACATGTCAGCCTTAGAGAAAGTATGAAAGTGAATATCTGTATTCTCCTTAATTATATTCAATTAATAATTTTCTTAGCTTCTGTGTACTTTGGTTGAGAACCATTTGAGAGTGCATATAGCTTTTTTTTTTTTGTCTTTGAGATAGGGTCTCACTATACAGTTCAGGCTGGCCTTGGGCTCACTTTGTAGCTCAGGCTGGTCTTGAACTCGCAACAATCCTCGTGCCTCAGCCTCCCAAGTGCTGGGATTACAGGAGTACGCCACCACACCAGGCTTACATATAGCTTTTTGTTTTTCTTTCTTTCTTTTTGTACCGAGGACTGAACTCAAGACCTCGTGCTTGCCAGCAGGTACTTATGCCGCTGAGCTAAATCCCCAGTCCTTGTTTTTATTTCTTGGCTAGGATTTAGTATCCTCTTTGCATCTGAAGACTCATTTTGTAAAAATTATTTTTGAAAGTTTTAGAAAAATTTAGGTGCACAGGGAATTTCTATGTTCCTTCAACCACTTTCCCTAATATTAGCGTCCTACACTTAATTCTCATTTTTAAATTGTAGAAAATTCTCAGCTGCTACCTCCTTGACCCTCTCATTTTCTCTCTTCTGGCTGCTGGAATCCTTCGGTGTGTGTTGACTGTATTGCCACCCCAGTCTTAGTATTTCTAACCTGTGGGGTGTTGCTACTCTTTTTATGTCTGGTGCTCAGCCCTCTTGGTGGGTTATTTCCTGGTGTGCTGTGTAACTTGGGGCTCATCTCCAGGAGGGATTCTGTTTCCTGGGTGGGTGTCCGTCCTGGGTTGGGAAAGGGTACATCAGGGCAACTCGTTTGCTTCTGGCAGGGCTGTGATAGTCAGCTCTGCATTGCTGTAATGAAATACCCGAATAATCAGTTTTAAAAAGGGAGAGGCAGCCAGGGTGGTGGCGCACACATCTGTAATCCCAGCTACTTGGGAGGCCGTGTAGGAGGATCACAAGTTCAAGGCCAGCCTGAGCAATTTAGTAAGACATTGTCTCAAAGTAAAAACAAAGTTTTATTTTGGCTTCCAGTTTTGGAAGTTTCTGCCCATGGCTGGGTGACCCCTTGCTTTTGGACCTGTGATGAGGCAGCGTGTCATGGTAGAGCAAAGCTGTTCTCTCTCAGAGGCCAGGAAGCAGGAGAGACAGGAGCGGCTGGAGCCTTGTACCCGTCTTCAGGTGTTCACTCCAGTGATCTGACAGTGACACAGCCAGACCATTGCCGGGGCCATGGCTTCTGCAGTGCTCCTGGCTCAGTTTCCACGTTCTCACTTGGCCTCTGCCGCTCTGGCAGCATGAGTTCACGTTCATACCAGGTAGTTTAGTTGTTTAGCAGGCGTGGCCTGGCACGCTTACCCTGTGCTCCCGTGCTGCCCCGTGCTGGACACCCTCCAGCTCGGGTCTTGCTCCTGGGGCTCAGGGCCCACTGCCAGAGAATCAGACCTCTCCACGTGTGCCAGTGGGACTGACAGTCACTGTGGTTTCACCGTGGTGTCCGTACCCCTCGCTGTTGACGGCTTGGTTCCTTTTTTTTCTCACACATGGGGACACTTCTCTTTCTTGCAAGCTTGCTGTGTGTCTAAGAATTCCTCTGTTTCGTTTACCTAATGTTTAGTGCACCGGTCAGGTTCAGATCCCTCGTATTGTGTGCTGATTTCTGCGCTGTCAGCCCGTCTGCCTCCTGTGTGAACTCAGCTCTCCAGTGTCACACTGCAGGCAGTTGAGCTAATTGCATACCGTGCACTGTAATGTTTAACAGATCAGGTTCCAGCTTTTTGGTTTGAAACCTCTTTTCCATAACGTGTGATTCTGGACAAGTTTTCACCCTTGCGTGACTCCTCATTCGTAATTCCTCATTTGTAAAAAGGCGGCGAGTGGCCTAATGTGGACCTGACCGGTTTGTTCCCCAGTCACCCAAGTGACTCGAACAAGTCACCTGCCTGTTTCTACGCTTTTGCTGTGTTTGTTCTGTCCCTGGACTTGCCCGTGTCCTGGTTTCTGTCCTCCAGCCCTCACCCCAAGCAGTCTTTTCTCTGCTCTTAGGTCTCTCTCTATAGCAGTGAGAGTCCTGCATGCTTTCCTTGGCAGACACCAGGCCCCTCACCAGCAGGGCCTTGTTCATCTTGGAGCCTGAAGCTCTGACCGTGTCCTCCCTGCACTTGGTGGCTGCTGCTGTCCCTGGTTGGCTGAATTGCACTGCACTTCCCTGGAGGGAGGGGCTGGGAGTGGCATGGGACCCAGATGCAAGGAGAGACCGCAGGAAACTTGAACAAACCTGACGAAAGTGTGACTGAGTAATGGCTGGGATGTGAGGTAACAATTCTCAGTCCAATGAGGGGCCAGAGATGTAAAGCAAGCCAGCTACCAAAAAAAGCTACTAAATCTTGCAGAGTGAAGCAGTTTCTGGTCTTAAGAATGTACATTCCACATTCCAGCCTCAACTCTCAGCTTCCCTAAATGCCACGCAGAAGGATATGACCTAATCATAGCCCGTGGTGGGCCCTGGGGTCTGGTGCTGAAGATCAAAGTGGAACAAATTGAGGTCTGACGTTGTCTTGGCTGGCTGTGTGGATGGATGCCAGCTGAGCTGGGTGGTCTGTCATTCCAGGGAACTGTACAAGATACACTCCGTCCTGAGCAACCTAGGTTCCTTCTAATTCCCTGCTAATTCCTTGCTATGCAGTTGTATTATTCGGGAATTACGCGTGGCAGCTAGACCGGAAATAACAGTGACTTCAACCAGTAGAAGCTTGGGATATGGAAGAGGTTGAGGAGCCAGTGCAGGACTGGTCTCTGCTGGGTCCAGCTCACGGCAGCTTTCCAGGAGGGAGGCAGAAAGGAGGGAGGAAAGGCACAGTGAATGCGTGTTCCCTCGTAAAGATCTTTCCTGAGGTCCCACCCTGCAGCCTCAGCCTCCCCTCGGCCGCCTCCCTCAATTTCAGGGGAGGCTGAGGAGTCACTTGAGGGGGATCGTTGCTGCCTGGAAGAGAACTTGGGAGTCTGTCACTGAGCAGGACTATTGGGGGTACTGGGGGAGCAGGGAACGCGCAGCCTCCCTCCTTCAACCTGAGTGTGGCACCTGCTCCCTGCTGGGTATCAGGAGC
>PVJX010021852.1:0-31391 GCA_004027295.1 Dolichotis patagonum | reverse complement strand
ACACACAAAGGGATTCTGCCCACTGAGATGCAAAGTTGCCAGAAAATGTATCATGGATGTTCATTGAGATCTTCCTGCCTAATGTCGCCAGTGTTCTCTCCATTTCTTCAAAAGGGACACACTTCTCTTTGTTCAGAGAAGAGGGTCTCGTCATGTTCTCTGTCTGAACCCAGGCACACTAAATTCCATACCATGTTGCCATTACACAAGCTTGGTGGTCTCTGCTGCTTACCTATGTTAAGCAGTATTTTTTAAAGTTTTCATTTGACAAATAATGTTATAGCACATTTATGAAGACTAGAAATAATAAATATCAGAATGAATATAGCTCAAAAATAGTGTACATATGTCAATGTTTTTGAAACTCTTTTTAAATTTATTTTTACTTTAAAGATAATAAAATCTAACAAAACAAAGCAGAACAAAGCCAATCAAAACAAAGCAGCAAAATTGGTACAGAACTTCAAAGCAGGATACTAGGAAAATAACAGTAGCTATCATAGTTTATCTTGTTATCTTCACGATAGTTGTCCATTCTGTCAGGTATAGAAAAATCAAACCAAAACAAAATAGAATAAAACCAATCAAAACCGAACATTGAATAAAGCAAAGCAATTAATCAGAACAAAACAAAGCAGTGAGAACAATATTGGATTTCACAGACAAGATACAAGGAAATCTCCCATATCTGCTATATTGTATACTGTCATCCTCCCAAGATGCTCAGACTACTGGCCCTAGGCCTACAAAATCAACCAAATAATACAAGCATTTACTTGCTTTTTGTACCTTAGTCACTATCAACTGTCCTCTGAACCAGTTGGTTGCTTATGGGGGGGGGGGGTGTTGATTCTCAGCTTGCGCACTGGTAGGCTCATAGGAGGAGCCATTTGACTTTTCTCTTCCTGGACCATGCATGGCTTACGCAGCTTACCATAAAGGCTGGTTAGTTGGCTTCTTGGTGGTCTCTTCCTCTTGAAACTCTTTTGATTGAGTATTATGCAAAAGAATTTTTGAAAACTTTAGATACCCGCTTTACCAGTTTTAACTTGACAATGAAAGATTTTTTATCAAAATATCAGTAACTTGTTTTGTAAATAAAACATTAAGCATTTTATGAAGTGAAGTAAAATGAGGAATAACCTTTAAAATAAATATTTCATGCCACAATTTGACTTTAATAAAATTTATAACCACTTTGTTTTATAATTCATACCAAATTTAGAAGTAATCATATAACATTTTTATCCGAGAATTTTATCACATATATCTTGAAAGCTAGTGTTCTGGAAAAATATTCCAGCTTCATTTGGGCTGACTAGTTTTTAATGTGTTTACTTCAGTTGTTCTGAAATCAGAACATTTCCACTCTGGCCAATCTTGCCCTCTAACAAAAACACAGTAGACAAGGAAAGATGGAGTTGTTAATCATTGACTGGTTATCTGAACATCGATATCTGGAATTATGTCTTTGTTGACAACCAGCAAATGTTTAGACTTCAAGCATTGCCCCAAATGCCTCTCTCTTTTAAAGTGGCAAGAAGGATATTGTGGTCATAGGCACACTTTTAGGATTTTAGGAAATAAGTTGAGGCTGGTGGAAGTCGAGGAAGGTGACACTGGAGAGTGATTGTGTCTCCTATTAAAAAATCCACACAGAGGCAAAGAGAAAGGCCTAGACACAGAGGTGAGCAGCACAAAGACGGTTCTACAGACCAGGAACTAAAAGAAGGATTCCTAGTAAAGGAAACAGAGCAAATTGAGAATCACTAACTAAAAATTTAAAGAAACTCTAAGACCAGGAGATGAAAAGCAAATTACCCAAGATATTCAGGCAATGCTATTTGAAGGTGATCAACTTCGTGGAACACCTTGGTGAATGGAGGCAATTCCAGGGAAAGAGAGACTCCGATAGCACCTATCTGAATGTATTTCCACTAAAATTAGTTGGTTGACCAAATTTTCTCATCACATTACACATGTGAAGAGAGGGAAGTTAGTACTTGTTTAACAAAGAAAAACTGTGAAACAAAGATTCTGTTCTCAGCTATTTCAATACATTGTTAAGATAACTTAGTGTTACAAAAAATTCTCAGATATTCTGGGACTCAGGGTATTATTTAAGTACTGTTATGAAATAATCTTTGAAACTCTCTTTGAAGTGTTTACAGATGAAGGGGTAGGGATGACTGGGGGTGGGGCAGAGCCAGCCTAAGGTCAGGGAGTGGCATCCAAGGGGCAAATTTAGGGAGACAGTCACTCTCATAGGCCAAGTGCACTCACTCTAGGCAGTGGCACTGGCCTGAGAGGGGCCTCCTTGATTCTGGTCTCTCTTGTTCTAGCCCTTGAATTACATACAGTGAGACTTAGGATGTCTAAGAGAGAGCGAATACCATAATTCTTGTGTGGTAGGTTTGAAGTGCAAAATGCACACAGTAACCACAAAAGGCTGGAGCAAATTTGCAGGAAATGGAAGAGGACCTAAAAGCTCTGTAGCTGGCAACAGGTGGAACACGTCTTGGTGTGCCGGTTCCCTGGGTATCCATAAAGCCAAAGCCAGCAACTGCTTTTCTATTGCAAGGGATTCACTTGGGAAATAAAACAATAATTTGAGGGCACAGCAAAAGGTAATCTGTCCACAAAAGTGGGCTTGGAGGGGAAATCGTTCCTTAAGTTTTAACCTCTTTTGTAATTAAATAAAAACAAATGAAAATAAGTTAGACATTCAAAGCAGAGCATACAAGAAATAAAACAAAGGGAAATAGGTGGTTTTATCTTTTAGTGAGATGAATAAACAATAAAGTTAAGAAACTGCACAATAAAAAGATAAACTATCTTTAAAATAAATAAATTACTGAGTGATCTGAAGAAACGGAAAGAAAACACACTATGTCGGAAGTAAAAAAGAGATCAAGGCTTCAGATGCAGATCAATTAAAATATTCTAAAAAGTTAAAACATTGAAGATTGTGCAAATATATTTTACATTATGCATAAAATAGATAATCCTCCAAAATAACATAGTATCAAAATCGATTGAAAAAATGTGGAACCCCTTAACATGTAAATAGCTATGAAGGAAATTGAGAAAGTTGTCAAAGAACACTCTTCAAATGACTTTAATTCTACACAGGTTGTTTTAAATCAATGTTTGTTTTGTGTTTTTGAAGTAGTTGGCATTGAATCTGAGGCCTGATACGTGAAAGTATTCTACCACTGAACTATATCCTCAGCCATTTTGCATTTTATTTTGAGACAAGGTCTTGCTAACCTGCACAGTCTGGCCTAAAACTTGCAAATTTTTTGCCTCACATTCCAGGGTAGCTGGTATTCTGTGTGTATGCCACCATATCTGTAAGCCTACATAGTTTTATAAATCAATACTTTGAAGCCTTCAGATAACAGTGGCATCTAACACTTCCATTCCAGCTAATTTTTGTCTGATCCTTGAGGAATAGGCAAAGTTTTTTTTTCTTGTTGTGACATAGACATCAGCTTCATGTTTATCTTGAAGACACAGAAAACATATACATATATCCAGAGCCACCTTCATATAGCCACCCAGCAGCCTGAGTCCTGAATAAACTATTAGAAACTCAAATTCCACTGTATATCAAAAAGTACTCAAAAATATTGCTCAACTCTAAGTAATATGCTACTAATTCACAATATAATACAAACAGTAAAAATGAAACAGCAGATGACCTTATTCTGAAATAAATAACAATAAACTATTTGAGAAAAGTAAACTAATTTGAATAACAATTGATAAAAACAGGGAAATGGGTTATAGATTCTTTCTTTACTTTTGTTATCATCATCATCATCATCATGTGCAGTACTGGGTATTGAACCTAGGGCCTTGGTACTGAGCTACATCCCCAGCCCATTTACCTAGAAATGTCTCAAGTTTATCCTTCTATAATCTTCTTCTATATCCTTTATAGAATGGCACAGCCATTCTATTAAAAAACCCCACATCTTCTTTATCCATTCCTCAGATGATGGGCATTTGGGTTTAGCTATTACAATGTGCTGCTATAAACATGGGTACATAAATGGATTCAACTTGAGACCATACTCTTAAGTGAAATAAATTGGACTCACATGTGCAAACATTGCATTTCAGTGAGAAACTGAAGGAGTAAATAAGGACCAAAATGTACAATAGATACTGTGAGGTGGGAAGAAATTGTTTAAAAGGAAAAAGGAACTAGGATGGGAGAAGAGAGAAAGGAAGGAAAGGAAAAGGAAAAAAAATGATAAAAAAAGGATAAAATGGAAACAAAGCTTTGTAAATAAGGAGAAGAGGAGTTGAAGGGAGGAGAAGGGATTGGGGAAAAGGAATCAAAATATATCATGTATAGGTACAAATTCCCTATGATGAATATGACCATTATGTATATCTAACATGAACCCATAAACTTAATTATAAATAAACTATTACTGTAAAAGTCACATTGCCATTCATCTCTCTTGAAATACTCCCACTCATTTGGAACACATATCCCATTATTATTACCACGAAAATAATTATGAGTGGCAGTTCTTCTTCAAGCCATCACAGAGGTAAAGATATCCTAAGAGGCTCTAACATGCAGATGCTATCTGTCAAGATACATTTGGGAAATAATTATGGGCCCTTGTGGTTCTTAGCTCCATGACAACTAGTGATTCCAGGGTTATAGTTTCTTGGAATTCTGAGCTCCTTCATTTTACATTTTGGGAACTCCATCACTGGTCCCAAAGCTGACAACACAGATTGTACTGCCACTGCTTTCCCGCCTATGCAGAAGCTGGAAGGAGGGAAATCACTACTTTGATTTTTAGTAGATTAGGTTTATCTGTTTTTAAATACTCTGCTATGTATTGGGGTCTATTGATTCTCATTGCTGTAGAAATACACCAGAATTATTTACCCATTCGTCCCTTAGCAGGGATGTTTCCCATTTGGGCTACTTAAAGGTAATGCTCCTACAGACATCGTTTATGCATGTTATGTACGTATACACTTGTCAGTGAAATGTCTCAGTCATGGAAATTGCCAGTCAGCTTTAGGAAACACTGACAAGCAGCTTTCCCACGGTTTGATTATACTCACATTCACAGTGTGCAAAATTTCACTTGCTCTACACCTTGTCAACATTTTCTGCTATCATTATCTGCTACTATCTTCTTTCATTTTATCCTTTTGGTTAAGTGTGTAGCGGTATCTCACTGTGGCTTTGATTTTCATTTTTGTAATGACTAATGAAAGTGAAATATTTTAGTATTTCTGAGCCACATAAGATTTTCTTTTGTGAAACTCCAGTTCAAGTCATTTGCCCATTTTTATTGGATTGCCTGTCATTTTTCCTATACAAAAAAATGCCTATATGACTCTTTTGTTCTTCTCATTCTTTCATTTCCTCTTCTTTCCCCTTTCCCTTCTTCTCCCTGTCTCTCTGTGTCTTTTTTCTCCTTTTCTCTGTATATTGCAAAAACACTGAAGTCAGAGCAACATGTTCACATAATATCACCTTCAAGGCTTGACTGCATTTTCCTTAAAGCATCTGCTCAAAACTACATATCAATTGGTATTCAGTTTCTTGTCGCCTGCTGAATTAGCCCAAGGTTCTAGTCCTGTTGGTTTTACTAGGATCTAGAAATGTTGAAACAAAACTAGAACCAGCTATATGTATGAAGACTGTAAAAGATATATTTTACATGTTAGGAGCCAGCATCAGTTCTTATTGGAGTTGATGGTGATTACTGGAGAGACTTGAGAAAACAAAGAAAATATACAGAAACACAAATGGTCTTTTTTCTACCTGTAAAGGCTGATATATTATGTCCACTTGAGAAGTTTAAAAGTTTAAGTTAGCATGGGGCCAGGGTTCTCACTTTGTAAACAACTTCATTCTGTACAAGAGGAGGGCAGGGAGATGATGTGAGTGCTACACCCACCTTGGGGAGCAGTGTGTGGCCTGCTTACAATACAAGAGAGGAAAGAGGTTTATTCTCTCCTCTTTTTGCTCTAGTTGCTTTTGCTGTTTTCTGCTGCCTTGAACTGTTGCCCCAGCATCATGCTATCCTGCCTTGGAGTCAGCTAACTATAGACTGAAATCTCCACAAACTGTGAGCTAAATAATCTTTCCTTCCTTAATTTTGGGCATCAGGTGTTTTGTCTCAGCAACAAGAGAAAAGCAACTAAGTACCCTAAAGAAACTTCTCTATTATGTGACACTTTTCTGTGCCTTTTCCATCCTGTTATAATATTAATGCTTACCTCCCACATATAAAGTATCATTTCACTTGAGACGTTTTGGTTGTCTCCCTCTAGTCTTCATCATATCATCAAGACTATGTCAGTGTCCCTTCTAGAAGCATGAACACTGCCCCCTCTAACACCTATCCTTCTCTTAAGGACAAGTTTCCCAATTCTGTCGGTTCTCACTTTGAATTCTAGTCAACCTTATTCACTGAATTTTTTCCTGATCATTTTCTGTTATGTATGATGGAAAAAATCCTAATTCAAATAATTTTAAAATAGTCTATTTAATTTTAACACAGATTTTAATAGAGTTTAACTACAAAAATAAACACCCATGCCTCACAGTATATAAAACAGTAAAAAAAAAAGTTAATTCTGTTGCTCACCAACTTAAAATTCTGCCCTACACTAAATTTTATAGCACACGGCTACAATTTGCAGCAGATCTCTGTGTTCATAACTATCCCCATGAAGGTTTTATCAGTGATTATTTTCACAAAGATTTTTATTCATTTAATATTTTCCCAAGAGGAAAATTCAAGGACAACAGATTTGCCTATTCAAATCTGTCCACCAGTTATAACCCTGGCTGCATGTTAGAATCTTTCAGGGAATCCAACATTTGGTGGTGTCCAGATTCCAATCTAGACCAATTCACACATTCTCTGAACTGTGTACAGGCATCTGTATGTTTTTAAGGCTCTCTAGGAAATTCTAAGACACAGCCAGAGCAGAGAACTATTTGTGTGGTTAAGAATATGAAGAAAGTTTTGTAACCAGTAAAAAAAAAAAAGTTAAAAGTTTAACAGTCTGTACTAGATGAAGGTTCAGATGCTGTATCCTCAGAGATGAGTGAGAGTCTTTTCTGTGGCCCAGTCTTGGATTTCTGCTTGTCCAAATGTGAGATAAAAGAGAAGGCCAAACATGTTGACAGCAGCAGACAGGAAAAATACATTCCTCCATCCAGACTCAGAATCCTGGACACATACACACAAAAACAAAATTACTAATCTCACAAGTCCCTTTCCCACCAGTTATATAGAAATACTCTATTTTTGTGTATTGCAATTCTGGTCACAAAGTGTTTAAGCAACAAGACAAAATAGACACTGGGCATTGTTAAGTTATCAAAGAAGGTTCATGAAACTGTTGCAAACAAAATATCTCCAAAATATATATTGGGTTCTCAGTTGGGATGGATGTTTGTTTAAACAGAAGTAAATTAAGATGCATTGATGTTGTGTTTGAAATTTGGATCTCAACATTCATTAAAGCATAATGAATTATACTGAAGATGGCACCATTATTATCCCACGTTTGTTTGCAGCAGTAGACACCTATTACCGCAATCCATTAGGTGGACATTTCCTCATACTAGCATTTCTGTCTGATTTGCCTGAGTGACCCTCCACTTCTATCCCCTAGTGTATCATAGTTTACGTTACAATGGATTCCTAGCAATCTGATGAAAGAACGAAAAATGTACCAACCTTGGAACAAGCTCACATAGAGATTTATTACAAAGAAAACAAAACTTTGCTTTGCAGTTGACTCTCTTTAATTCTTTCTTACTTAGCTGGTTCTGCCTTTCCATTCTCCTGCCCACTCTGTGTAAGACTCAGGCTGTTCCTTCCCTGCAATGACTCACAGTCCTTCTCTACCCCCACATCTACCTCTCACTAGACTGGTTTTTTAGATCTTATGTTTT
This sequence comes from Dolichotis patagonum, assembly GCA_004027295.1. NCBI lineage: Eukaryota > Metazoa > Chordata > Mammalia > Rodentia > Caviidae > Dolichotis > Dolichotis patagonum. Next base: position 23,431 of record PVJX010021852.1, on the reverse strand, counting down.
CTTTCTATGATTGTTTAAAAATTTGGATTAATCTGGAGAGATTCTTTGTGATCTTCTTCCCTGCAGTGATGGGTTATCTATTATGTTCATGACTGAGCATTCTCTCATACTTTTTAACTTCTAAGGAGCCAGACATGCTGTCTTATGAACCCAAAGAGCTGGTTTTCATGAATTGAGCATCTGTTAATTTGGAGAAATCCAGCTTTAATTTTCTTCCCTCCTGGAAGCCTGTCCAACATGTTCTGATATAGAGGTTTTCACAAGTAGAGTAATTATGTGGACCATGCTCACTTCCCCCACAGACCATACCATCTTGAGAGCCCAGTGTATATCTCCAATGCCTAAAATAATACCTGCCACATGCAGATGTTCAATAACATGCCCAACCTGACTGATAAGGAATCCAGTGGTGGTAGACGAGACGATTCCTGCAATAAGTCCAAATCCTCTTGAGATCCCCATGAGGAAACTTGCATATCTGTAGAGAAGATTTCATACTGAGTGTTTCCTAGAAAGTCACCTGTGCCATCACAACTCAGCTTGAATGAAGCTCATCTCTAACAACAAAGCCATTTTGCCTACTGCATCTCTTCATTCACCTAAAGACCTCTAGGGAGATGGCTACTTGCCAACCTAGAAATCACCTGTTTGCTGAGTCAACAGGATAACTCAGAGAACTCATCCCTGTGGGAACCAAGTTTTTCTTCCCCACCCCTCAGCACAGGAGGCATTTTACACACCAGGAGGGACAGGATACAAATTCTGAAGCCAAACTTCATGGGTCCAAATCCTGCTTTTGCTCTGTGTGGCCACAGGCATACCACTTAACCTCCACATGTCTCAGTCCTCTCCCTCTGTCCTAGGAGGCAACAATAGAATCTACCCAGTGTAACTGAGAGGATTAGATATGTTGATTCTGAGAAACTTTTAGCATTGGAGTTGGCTTATAGACAGTAGCTAATATGATCAACACCACAGAAACTTCTAAAACACATATCTGTGGGCATTTTGCCAGCACATGTAGTCTAATCTCTAGTCAGAAAGCTTGAGAAGCGTTTTTATCTAAATGGCCACTAGGCAGGAATGGAAAATGTAGTTCTAAGTGCCACATTAGGTCATGGCCATGTACTGACATTTCTGTTACTTGTCATTCTGCCATCATTTAGTGCATGTTGCTAACAGGAAGGTTTTCTTTCCTTTGGTGGTGATCAATTACCTCTGAGGAATCTGGAGGAGGGAAGCTCAGGCGAAGCTCTTACCTGGGAGCAACATCTAGGGTGTTGATGATAAACCCTGAGTCGCACAGGTTGCTGGTCCCAGGAATAAGTATCAGCAAAACAATGGTTGTCATGTAACTGGATGCCACAAAGGGCAGGGCCACAGCACAAAGTGATGGAAGAAGGAGACCTGGACAGTGAGGACAGGATGTCAGGGGCACCCTACCACCCTGTGGGATTAGTTGACTGAACCCACATACCTATCCTTACCTAGGGATGAGAAGAGTTTTCGCACTCCGATTAAGCTGAGAAAATTCCTGGACAGAAGCAAGTCTGCCAACTGACCTCCTAAAATTGTACAGCTAGCAGCAGCAACAAATGGCAGGGAAGACAGAACACCACTCTGAGGGAAGGAAAATTAGACAGAGTAATTACAGAGGTGCATATGACACCAGCATTTATCAGTGATGCAGATCAACTGATCTGTGGTATCCACACAGCATTCTGAGATGCTGGAAGGAAACTGACATCCTTTACCACAGAACAGCATGGTCTCAGGGACGAGCAACAGCACTCGCATTGTGCTGGGGGGAAGCAACATGAACTTCTAAGGGAGACTTCAGAACCAGCCAGTGTGGCAGTAAGGAATAGTGGTCAGAGATGCAATGCAACTCTAACCCTTAGTAACTGTGTAACTCAAGGCTAGTTCTCCTGCCTCTCAGGGTCTTATTTCAATATCTATGAAATGGGAGTTGTTACAGTGCCTCACCATGGTCATTATGAAAGTTAAATGAATGGTTATATGCAAAGCTGGAATTCAATAGGCAGCACAGAACTATTGCCATTCTCATCAATTTTATAGAAATATAAGAAGTACACTTACGTCTCTTATGTTAACATGGAGTACAGTACTGATGTACGTCGGCAGGTATGTGATGATGATGGTGCATAACCAGAAATGGCTGAAAAACCCAGTGAAAATGGCCCAAAGTGGTAGGCATCTGACCATAGCCTTTATGGGCACAGATCGTCTGGGAGAACTGGGCTGAAAGGAAATAGCTAATCAACATGTAAATTAGAACAGGCCAGAGACTGCCTCTCCCAGGGGACACATGCCCTGCCCTGGAGATGTCTGGGTGGTCCACAGGTGGAAGGAGTGGGCATACTGTACCTGCTGAGCCAGAGAGGACACAATGTGCTCCTTTTCCCTGGCACTTATGCATGGATGATGCATTGGGTCATCATAAATCATCGTGTACCACAGTAGACAGCAGATACAGCCAATGCTACCTGGGAAGTGTGGACACAGTCAGTTTTCAGGTAGGTCTGTGTACTGGGGAAACAAAACTTCTGAAGTGTTCTTTCTCTACCCCCACATCACTTCATAATTATTTCCTCACAAAGATCTGAATGTTCTCATTTCTTCCTTTCCATCTTCCTCCTTTCATCAAAGCTTTTCAGGTACCACCTTTCAAACTCTGAGATGCCTTTATTAATGTCAGAGCCCTGAGCATGAATAGGGCATTGTATGGCTCATTAATTACTCTTAAGATTCCATTTTTATAGTATTTTGTGTTTTCTACTGTAACTTCTTAATAAATTCATTATTGTCTTATTTTCCAAGTGCTGAATAGTCAGAATAGAGGACAAAAAGCATTGGACATACATGGAACGACTAGCCATGAAGTCAGTGTAGCAAGGAAAATGTCCATCCCATTTGTATTCAAAACATAAATAATATCCATCATGGGTTATCTGATGGAATATTTCCTGACAACACTTGATTATCATTTGTGAAGCAAAATGGCTGGGATTAGCATCATTAAGCAACTGAAGTTTTAATGACACCATTTGGCTATAACAAAATAAAAACCTGTAGGATTTTGCCTGATTACTGACATTTGTCATTTGAAGAACATTCTATATTAAAATAGTTTGAGGACTAATGGTCTTTAAATTCCCTTTATAACTAGATTCATCCATCTTTTAAAGTTAAAATGAAGATGCTATGATGCTACTAAAATGATAAAAATTTTATGATTGATTTCTTGCCTCAAGAATTTCACAGTCACATGGAGAGATGAAAAGGAGAAATAAAAGATTGCACATCAATATAACCTAGAAAGGAATTATCAGTGAGATTAAAGAGGAGGGGATGCATAAATCTGTCTGGATAGGTTCTGAGAGATCACACAGAGAAGGGGACATTTGAACTGACCTATGTAAGATTCATTTGGTAGAGAATAGGTTAAAGTTATCTTAGGTAGAATTAATAATTATATAACACAATATGAAGACATATTAAAGGTGAACTCAACCAACTTTGACATTTTAACTGCATACATTTGATCATCAGGCCAGTTACTTCAGGTGTGATGACAGAGTCTGTGAAGATGCTGGGAGTAGCTTCCACTACTTATTTTTCAGAAGTTGGCAGCATAAGAAGGATTATCTCCTCTGCCATGTACATGTGAATTCTCAAAACCACCAGAAAGTACTAGGTCAACTTGCGTGGACTAGATTCTGAATGCTACCAATATTCAAGTTCTTCATCTATTTGACAAAGGATATTTTTCTATTAATACAAGAAGAATAAAACAAATCCCTGGGCAATGATGGTGCCAAGGTTTCAGAGAGTGACTCACCAAAGATGTAGAAGATGAAAGGCCAGCCCAATGCCTGTGAGATTAGTCCACCCACACAGAGAATAATGAAGGACCCAAATGCTGCTCCTAAAGAGGACAAGAACACTTATGCCAGTAAGAAAGGCTGCTGCTATGTAATCTCCACTGAGAAAGCAGATGCAGAATTAGCAAGTAATGAGAGTATTTGCCTCTACCCACATTCCCTCTCATAATGTCATAGAGAGTAATTAGCTTTAGTAAATAATTGTGTTACGCCACCCAACTCTTCAATGCTGCCTCAGGACCAGTGTGATTTACTTTAAATCTCTTAGTTTATCACAAAAACTGCAATCACAGAATCACCTAATGACACAATGCAATAAAAAGTTTGGTGGATAAAAGTAGAGATTTATAAAAATTAATAAAGAAGACTCCTGCCCTGCAAGAGCTTTGGTCTAGTAGAGAAAAAATGAACAAAATTCATTATCACAAGTGTAACACATTATAAACCTTGGAATCTATATTAAAACAATAACAACAATAACATTTTACAGACTCACATTATAAATACATTTTCCATGGTAAAAACAACACAAGAAAACATGCACAACACTTGTACACAAGACCATATACCTCAAACAATTTTCACAAGTGAATACTTAGCTTTGTTATGTGCAAAGCATGCCAAAATTTTGTATTATATTTTCTTTTTAAATACTGATTTCTCTACCTACTAAATTAATTTTATAACTCATTTAATATGTCTGGTCTTTGAAGAAAAATGTAGATGTGAATATGATAGCATCATTTCTATCCTTTTTTTGTTTTGCTTTTTTAAAAAACTAAACCGTGTTATGGAAATACATGTAAGGATAAATTAATTGTGATTATAATATTAAAGAGTTGCTATATGAGTTAAGAGATAAGATGGCTGGAATTTTGGCAAAAAGAGTATTGCAGGAAACTTTTCAGGGACATGAACCCATGGGAGGAGAGACTGCAGGAATGAATGTAAGTGTGTGGGGAACAGTAAGTCTTTGTTGCAGAGGGAAGTTGAATAGAAAGAAAGAAGTGGTGACCAGATAGTAGAGCATCTTGATATCTACACAATAAGAAACCACATTGAAATCTTAAGCAGGTGAGCAAAATGTCCTATCTGTGCTTTAAGAAGATAATTTGCCTTTGATGCACAGAGAATGTTGACAGAAATCAGCCTCAAGGAAAGAGATCACCAAGAGCATTTGGAGATAGAGGAGGTGTTGGGAGGAAGTAAGAAAGCAGGAGGCTGCTGAGGGGTAAAAGTCCACATGACATTGCTGTGTGTAGACCTTGGAGTGAGAAGCTTGCTGAGATCACTGCTTTTGCTCTTCAAATATGCAGTGTGGGGAAATCAGTGGAGTAAGACTAATGGCCTTGAGAGGTGCATCATGGAAAACCATCTAGCACTATGAGAGTAAGGACTCTAAGACCAACCAAACTACCTGGGTTCCAATTTCAGTTCCATGCCCTCCTGGCTGTTTGCATTTGGATTATTTACTTAATCTCTACATAGCATAACTCTCCTCCTGGAAAGTAAGTCCAAACTAGTTTTTACATAAGAGAGTTGTAAGACTTAATTAGTTCTGAGAAAGAAAGATCTCAGAATATGGCAGATCCTTTGAGCTCTACTTTTGCCTGATAGTCTTAAGTTTTACTTTAAAATTTTTGCTATAATTGTGTTTATGTAGTTCCCTTGATTGTTTCCATTTATGCAATACTTAATGTTCTAAACTTTTTCCTACATGGCTGTTTTAATTACCCCAGTTCACTATTGTCTTTTTTGCTCAGTATCTTTACAACACAGAGATATCATTGTTATGTAGTCATCTTATATCACTGAGTTTTTCAGCAGCATCTTTTTATTCTCTTTCCCATGCTTTCTGATTCATAGGAGAAAAGATGTGGAAGGACAGAGCCTAATCCAAAACCATTCACAGCTGTGACCATCCTTACCTGATCCTGCAATGCTGGTGAGTTTGCTCCGTTCAAGGGGTGGAGCCCATTTTGCCCAAATGGTAAACTGACCTGTCCATGCCATTCCCTGGAATGAAAATCATGAAGACGTTTTTTCTTTTGCAGAACTTGGGGATCCATATCCCACTCAGAGTAAGAAAGTGCTTGGATACCTGAGCCATACCCTGCACTGTCCGAATCACAATGACCAAAATCACTCCGAAGTCAGCAGCCACAGGGGTAAAGAGGGTGAGAAGGGAAGAGATCAGCAAACCAGCGCCAATCATCCGTTTTGCTCCAACTATCCCTGCTAAATATCCACTTGGGATCAGAGTCAGTATTATTCCATAGCTGATAGAGCTAAAGATGATGCCCTGAGTCTCTGGGCTCCATTGATACACAGATGCCTGGAAAAAATAAGAAGAAAAACTGTTTGCTAAAAGGTCATTTTATGAAAATCTACTCTCTGTAGAGTTTCTGGGGTTGGTGAGATTCTCTTACAAAATATCTATTTTAGTTTTTCTCTATTTTTTTTCTTAACTTAGTCTACTTTTTCCAAATGAACAACCAAGTATACCTCCAATTTGACTCTTTTAGAAGGTTAGAAACAGGAAATCAAGAAAGGAAATGAATAATTACATAGATAGTTGATAAAAACTAAGTAGAGGGCTGTCAAGAATACCCTTATTCATTGAAGAATACCCTTCCACAATTTAGTGAAATTTGAGTGACAATGACTCTTATTTGAAAGAATAAAACATAGGCAACTCTTTTGAACTCTTACCAAAATCAACCCCTAACTAAAAAGAAAAATCATGTTTGGGAATTATGATCTCCCTTGACAGAGCCAAGTTTCAAAGATATATTTCAAATGAATAAGATCATGTTTCCTTTCTGATATAACTCAATAAATACTTTTGGGTAATCCTGAAGATATATGGCATCATATTATAAGTTAGATAGTCAAAGAATATAAATTAATGCATATTTTGTCTATTTAAATAACTATGAAAATACAATGTACATGATTTGTATTAGAAATTTACTATTTGAGAGTGAACAAATAAAATAGGGATTTTGAGAAGAGGAAAGAACAATTTGAGAAGGTTCCAGGAGGGAAGCAGTATGAGAATCATCCTTTGAAGAACAACTATAATTTATATGAACAGAAAAAAAACAAAATTCATTCTTATTGGACAAAAGAATAAAAATGAACTTACAGCATTTGAAAGGATAGGGAACAATCACAAAGTAGCTGGCTCAGAGCCTTTTCCCTGGAGATGTGCTGAGAAGCAGGACCACACTCTAGAGCACTAGAGTGTGTGGAGGGAACACAACATGCTTCATGAAGGATTCTTGAGCACAGAAGTAATGATAGATTAGCTGTGCCCAATGTAATAAAATGATGAATTACAAATTACAGGGATGATACTGGAAATGTGCAGTAAATGAGAGATGGTTTAAAGTAGGGGTCCCAGACCCCCAGCCATATCAGTTGCCTATTAGGAAAAGAGCTGCACACCTGGAGGTGATCAATGGGCAGTAGGTGTGCAGAGGAAAACTTTGTTTTTATAGGCACTCCTTATCCCTCCCATCACTGCCTCATCAGTAAGGACTTTGGATTCTCACAGGATCATGACTCCTACTGTGAGCTGTGTATACAAGGGATGTAGGTTACTCACAATTTATGAGAACCTAATATAATAATAGTAGAAATAAAGTAACAATAAGTGTAATTAATGCATCCAAATTATCCCCAAACCATCATATTCTCTGCTTCCCCCAGCCCACTGTGAGGAAAAATTGTCTTCTGAGCAACTATTTTCTGGTGCCATAAAGGTTGGAGACCATGGGTCTTAAACAGAGATGTCAGTGAACTCACTGACTAATGGGCATTAGTAAATATTCCAACTGGTTCAAAAGAGAATTTGAAGAAGCACATGTATGTAACGGGAAGTAAAGTAGAAATGGAGTTTAAAGCAAATGGATTTACCTGTGGCCAAAATGTCCAGTGAAATACATCAGACACACAAAGTTAAATATTGTATGGTGTCTCTTATATGAGAGACTCAACTTATAAATGAAGAGCAAAATACAAGAGAGATAATAGGAAGTAGGAAGATAGATCTTTCTCAAATTGAAAGGAGGTCATAAGATAGCAGGAGAGAGTAGGAAAGGAGAGGGGATGGAAAAAGGAATTGGGAGGTGCTATGTACATGTGCTATGTACCATCTCCACACAAGAAATGCAAACATTATGTACTGCAAACATGAATTAACAAACAAGAAATAAAGAAAAAAGATATTCACAGAAACATAGGTGATAGATAGATAGATAGATAGATAGATAGAAATACTGACTTGTTAATTATGCTGGGACCCGTGAGTAGATGAACACATGATTTTGCTCAGGACAGAATGCATCTGCAAAGCTATAAACAGGAATCATCTATATTTCTATTAATTATATAGAATTTTCAGGGTTGTGAAACAACTCAGAAACAATAAAAATGCAGAGATTCAAATGGAATTGAGTAACTCAGAAGGATAGTTTTTCACTTATGACAAATATTTGTTTCATTTTATAATTCTTTACTGTTTTCTACTGTTCCCCCACATGATAATTTAAAAAAACCTCATTTATCATCATCACAAAGACAACCAATTTCTTGAAGAAAAATAATTTCAACTCTTTTTTAGTTTATCATTGAAATTCATGCTTCTATACTCTGCAAAATTGAGATCAAAGCCTTCCTTTCAAACCATTTTCCTCTCTCTCTTAATGAAGAGGTTTGCTGTCTAGCTCACTTACCCTCATTTTAAATTCCTCATTGGACCTATTTGGGTGGTGGAGGGCATCTGTCAGAGACCCCTCAGTGGAAGCATCGGCTGGATCTTGTTGCTGGGTGCTGTTCACCATGGCAATGATGGCAATGCTCAGACTCACACGCTGGGTGATCATGGTGAAGTTTGAGAAGTGCATGATGAGAGCCAGTGCATAGCGCAATGAGCAGAAATCTGTACCTAGATAGAAAAGAGTAAGCAGTGAGCTCCTCATTGAGATCCTTCTTTCCACTTCTCCCATAGCTAAATCTGAAGGTACTTTGAAAGCTACAATATGGTCCCACTGTTCTTTTTCATTTCTTTTCCAAGACTCATTCCATTGCTTAGATCTCAGGATTTATTAATTATTTGGCTTCATTTCTGATGGATTTATCTAATAGGTAAATCCTTTTTCTAAGGAAAAAACAGCCATTAACAGGATTACAGGTTGGAGCTGGTCCTGAAGCTCTACTAAAAGTCTCTCCAAGGAACAGCATGGGGGGACAGGGGGAAGAGGAGAGTGCCAATGCAAGAAGACCACTGGCCTACCTTTCTTGGGAGAAGGCTTCGTGTCCATTTGGCTTCTCCAGGAAGTGGTACCACACTTTGCAATGGAGTTGCCTACTCCCCTAAATTTCTTTTATCACCTCAGGCTTTTATCTGTGGTGAGAACATAATCCAAAATATGACACACAAATCTTCCTTCTTGATATTGTTACCTCTTGTCATCATCTCTAGAAATTTTGACTCAATATAGCTGTATCATTTGCATTTTCCAGTACACTCTTTCTATGCTTTTGGTAGATTGTACTTTGGGAAAGAAATCTCAGTACAAATCCTTAGATTTAGTCACTTAAATTCCTTAGCTATCAGTTCTTTCATATATTCAGTAATGATAAAACTCCTTTCTAAGTAGTACTGTAAAAATTAAAGGAAGAAAACTAAAGTTTTACCACAGAGAACCATGTAAAGGTAAGAAGTATCACAGTTTGTAGTAGATGTGAGACAAGGCATTTAAGCCCAAGAGCAGTGCTTTCTTTTTTTTTATTCTCACCCTGTTTCTCTTTCCTCAGGACAACTGGAACGGTGTTCCATGGTGTTTTTGAATATTGAAGAAGTGGCTCTATATCATTTATATAAATTATATGTAAAGGTTTAAAATATTGTTTGCAAACATAAGTTTGATACCTTACTGGACTAACGTCTTCAATCATCTACAAAATTATACTGAGTAAGGGCTTTCAACTACAATAATAAACATAAACCTAGCTCTTTTGACAGGCTGAGAGAATTCATGATCCCCAAAATGTATATATTTAGCTTTCTATTTACACATTAATAAAACACTCCTTGGTTTATGTATATCTTTTAGGAAAAATCTCTATCCTAAGAATATTTTCCATTCCTAAGCTGAATCTTCCATGACTTTAAAAACCCTTCTATCATATTTATGTCTCAATACTTGCACTCTTTCTACACGTAATTAAAGGAGACTTATCTACATCCTTAAGATGTTTCTATTCTGTGACCTTAGGGTGGAAGAACATTAGGAAAGAAATAGGAAAGAAACAGATGGAGATTTTTTTCCCAAGACATCCATTGTTGTGTATGTTATGATAGGAAAATATTGTAGACAAATTAACCTAAATGCAAGGCAGTTTTGCAAGTCTATTTTGATATTTTTTATGAATTCTGTTAGAATAGTGCTTTCAAAGACATAGAAATAAAATTGTGGAAATCTTTGTGCTCTGAGTACAAAGCTGGATGCAATATGCACATTAACGTACAAAGGAACAGATTCATACAAGCACTTGCAGTGGCTCTTTCTGAACCATAGAACAGGATGGGCATGTGATTATTTATCATTTTTCTATATTTATTAAGTTTTAAAAACAATTAGCAGATACTCACTTAGTATCCGGAAGAAGGTAAATCATGATTAGGCTTCATCAACATGGTCAGAGTATTTTTCTGCTTACCAAATAGCTCAGAGTTCTGAGAACGGTTTCTCTCCATCTGAGGTTTGTGATTCTCACCTCTGTTGACAATGGTCCCACATCAAGGTTGCACTGCCAGAAAGAGGAGATCAGACCAGGACAGATGTTGGCTGTGGGCTGTCCTGGAGGTTTGTAGGTTGCGCTAGCATCAGGATATTATCAGGAGTTTAGCCCACTTCTCTGCACTCTGATCCTAGCAAAGCCATCTGAGCCCACACTTGGAATTTCATCATTTGCTACTTGGTTTCTCTTTGTTATATAAGAACCCATGACTTGGAAGAAGGCTACCTTTTGACCATGCATACTATGACCACAATTGTACTACACTTAAAGCCTTCCCATCAGCTTCTCCAGTGACTCATAAACTCTGGGCTCTCAAGCTGAAAGAGACCAAGAGATCCTCTGACCCAAATGTTTGTTTTGCAGATGAAGAAACTAACGTGCAGAAAGCTTGAAAAGTTGCCTCAAGACACACAGTTCACAGAACCAGCACCAGGTATTGTAATGCCTGGAGTGCTACTTTTTCTACCTAGTCATGCTACTTCTTCTTTATTTCCTTTGCATTTTAAGTATAAGCTCAAAACACAATAGGATTGCTTCATTTTAATGTGTTCTAACTGAAAATTTATACAGTTTTAAATCCAGTTTTGATCTTTTACTCTAGCAGGAAATTTGATAATGAAAAATACTTTTAATTTTTGAATATTTAGCAAAATCTCCTACTTTTTCTTGTTTTTTTGCTAGGGGAATTGTATCATAACCCTATTACTTCAGTTTTCCTTCCTGTTCTCTTTTGCTATCTAAAGGGAAGGGATAAGAAAACTACCTTTCTGTTATAGTTTCAACTATTTGAGTTTGTCTCAGTTTTCAATTGTTTATTTTCTGATTCTTTGCATGAGAAAAATACAGAAATCAAGATAATATCCATTCTAAAATAGAATGTTTATGTGGCATAGTAATGGAAAATACTAATCACAGGAGCTTGTGAAATTATGGAATCTGAGCACCAGAGTGATTAATATGCACTTAGAGATAGTACGATAATTCATGGTCTAATTTCAAACAATTGAGAACATGAATTTTGTCAAAGACCTTCCCATTCAAGGCTGATGATTCTAAAAACAAAGCAAAACAAAACAAAACAAAATCCTAGTGTCAAAGCTGTAAGTAATCATAGAGCAGTTGAAGTGAAATTACATGAGAAAAATTTTACATGTAGAATGTAATTTTCTGACACAGTAGAGGTTGTATTTGAGATAAAAGTAATATAGACTTGGTTTATTCAAAGCTAAAGAATGACACTTTTGCTTCTCTTAGTCTAGAACTCAGATTTTTTTTAAGTGGCCTTTCTACTCTATATTTCCCCCAGTATCCAACCTGTCTTGCATCATCTGTGCAAGCTGAGGCCCCTGGTTTACTTAGGGTGAATTCAAAGTTCAAAGAGCATAAATGTGCAGGCCAGAGGGGACTTCAGGCCTGGGTTCCACATTACCACTGCTGATCTGTGTAAACCTGAGCGAGTTTCATAGACTCCTCAAACTCCAGTTGTTTCATAGGAGAAATGGGATAATAGTACTTCACAAGACTGTTTGGAGTGAAAACAAAGGTATATGATATGCCCTGTGCACTGTAAAATATTATATCCTGTAAAAGGTTATTGATGCTAATAACAGCAGTAATAACAACAGCCACCTTAGCACTTGGGCCCTTGTAGGTACATGAATAAATACAGGCTTACAGCAAATAAAATGTGTTTTGATTGGGTGTTAAATTGGTTTTAAAATTTTTGTTTTTAAAAAACGGATTCGTCTATACTCGCATCCACAGTGGAGAAGGGTTTATCTTGTCACCAGCATCAGAAGACGTGGGAAGAAGCATTCTGCAGTGTGAGCAGAAGCCCAACCTGCCTTGTTGGAAGATCTGTAGTTCTGGTATAAAATGGGTTATTGCCGCATCTAACCTGATAGCACACTGTAATTCATCTATGGCTGAATCATGGCAAAAGATAGTGTCATGAGCACTCATGGTGGGTGACTAAAAAGGACAGAACTATACCAAAGTTAACTTGCAATTATAGCAGGCCCTTGAGCTTTTTCCTCCAGATAGGAACTGAGTTTTGGAAGCAATGTTTTCTATGGGTGGGTTTGGAGGTGACACATTTATGCCTATGCCCTTTGGGCATCCTGTCATATTGCTGAAAGGTGCTAATGGATGAGCCCTGGAAGCACACACATTCATTTCTTTGCCTTATTATGACCTCCTTCATGTTTTTCCTTTCTTGAGAGCTGAATTCAAATACACATAGAAATCTGAAAAGACCCAACAGTCACTGTCCCAGACCCAAAGCTTTCCACCATTTAATCCCACATTTTTGTCAGGTAATGTTTCTTGCTCCCTGTATTGGTTAGCCATAGTGTCCTTGCAAGCCTCACTCCAAGTGTTGATAGACTCAGTCATCTTAAGAGAGTCTCTTCTTCCTTTTGAAACCAGACCCCTATCCCCAGTAGAGATCCTTAAGCTGCAGTGTTTTTCGTCTTAGTGCCTCTGAAGCAGTTCCCTCTCACTAAGGGGATTTTTTTTTTTTTTTTTTGTACTGAGGATCGAACTCACGATCGTGCGCTTGCAAGGCAGGCACTTATGCCACTGAGCTAAATCCCCGGCCCCTCTAAGGGGATCTTTGAGAGACTTGGAATTAGCATCCTCCCCCAAAACAAAAAACAAACTTACCTTCACCATTAAACCAGTAATAAAGCCCTTGACTGTAAGTCTTCCTTGCAAAAAGAGAGTGTTTCTGTCCCTTCTTCACTTTCAGCTAATTCTGCAGGATTTCACAGGGATCAACAATGAGCCACTTGGTTACCAGACAGCAACCAGGTTTGACCTCATATTCTCAGAGCAGAGAGGCTGGATTTGGCTTTGCCGCTTAATTTTTAACTTCATTTTCAAGTTCTCACTGACAGAGTCAGTATCAAATGATGTCATGAGGTTTGTTTGTTTTGATTGCATACAATCATTTGGTCAACAACCATGCCTTAAAGGAGGGTGGCATGGAGCGACAGAGGGGATGGGGGTCTTGAGGCTGGAGAGACCAAGTCAATTCTTTGTAGCTTCCTAGTATTTCCTGTGATCTCAAGACAGTCACTTTCCCTTCTTAAATTGATTTCTGCATTAGTAAAACAACAGTTTAGAGACACAAATCATGAAGTTAGTGGCTAATTGACTTCAAGTACATTTGCTAGTTGGTAGAAGATTCCCTAAGGAAGATAAGATATCCCTAAGGAATTTGTTAATCTGCAAGACTTTCTTAGGCATTTGGTGTTCATGGCCTAATAATGGTGAACTCTGGTTATTATGCTTTAATAAGCTTTCATGAAACTACCTTCTGCTGTTCCTTGATATTCCTGTGTTTGTCCCTCCTAACACAGTTTTACTTCGTTTCTGATGCTTGTGTTTATGTCCTATTTATGACTGTGGTTGCTATTGGATCTTGCTAGTTGACTCTTGACTTATAAAATGAGGTGTGGACCTGCTGTCTCCTGTTTTATCAACTTCATACTCCCTGACTTAGGTGTTCTATCACAGTTCACCCCATCAGATTTCCCCAAGAACCTATTACAGTCAATGCCTGAGCCAAGCCACTGGATCCCCGTGTTAGGTTTGTATTGCTGCTGTATAAAGTTCTACAAACTTGGTCGTGGCTTATAACATTGCACATTTGTCATGGAGGTCAGAAGTCCAAAGTGTATCCCACTAATTCAAAATCAAGCCATTTACAGGACTGTGGTGCCTCCAAAGGCTGTAAGGAAAAAGCTGTTAGCCATTTCCTTAGCTTTTTCGGCTAGCTGTGGTCACTTGCATTCTTTGGCTGTTGGTATCTTCCTCCATCTCGTTTTCCTCTTCATTCTTTCCTTTTCCTTTTTATTTTTTTTGAAAGTAGTAGGGATTGAACCTGAGGCCTTCACACTGAGGTATATCCCTAGCTCCTCCTTTTTTTAAATTTTGAGACAGGGTCTCACTAAGTTTCCGCACTACCCAGGCAGGGCTCAAGTTTGTGATCTTATTGCCTCAGTCTCCTAAAGTGCTGGAATTACGGATGTGTATCTCTACAGATGTGCTTCCTTCTGCCATCTTTAAAGGAGTTAACATCATTATATCTTTCCCCCTCCACCTGACTTGCTCCCTCCTAGAAGAAGTCTTGTGGATAAAAATGCAGTATAATCTTCCCATCTCAAAGACCTGAAATGATCACTATGTAAAATCCCCTTTGTCATGTAAAGTCATACAAAGACAGATTCTGTGAATTAGGACACAGACAATTTTGGGGCAATATGTAACACATCATGTGTCATCCTTGAAAGAGAGAGAAAACAAGGAGAAATGAACTTACTTTCTGTAATTAAAACTTCTGATAGTTGATATATAGTCATCACCTACCTGATCAGATGATGAAAGTAGTCAAGAAGATAAATGAGAATGTCATTTTCATTCTCTTCTGAGAAGATGGTGGGATATTTTCAAAATTTGTGCCAAGGCATGGCATGATCTAATAAGAACTCTAAAAGAAAAAGAAACTGGGAATAGTTTCCCATTATAAGAACAAATACATTAAAGGAGTGCTTGAAAGTGCCCAGTGCTACCAGTAGGTACTGGATAACTTCCTCAAGCTACATGCTTTCTTTAAACTGCATGGTCCCATGTTGAATCTTGCAAACTCTCCAAAGTATCATGTCCATAGTTCTTGGCACATCTGGCCTGATATCTGTACTATATTCTGAATGTTTGCACACTTCGCTCTCTAAATTCATATGGAAAATCATAACCCACAAGGTAATAGGTCAGAGACTTTGAGAAATAACTAGATCATGGGGGAGCCATCATCAATGGGATTTGTATCCTGAAAAAAAGGAGTCTCATGGGAATTCATTCAACCCCTCTGCCATGTGAAGACTGAGGGAAAAGGTAATATGTGTTCAATAAATAGTAATTCACTGAGTGAATAAACTTGCCATCAATAGTTAAGATTTCTGTATCTAGTCCAAACCCCTAACCCTATCATGATTTTCATGTAACAAAATGTTAATAAATTAGCTTTGTAGACTTAAAGAACTTAAATATGTTACATCTGTGACATTTATAAATATCAAGAATAACAAAGCAGAAGTTTGGAAATCTTTAAAAATTTAGATCTTTCTGACCTAACATTAAAGATTCCATATCAGTTCTTTAACTGTATACTTGTATGTGTGGATATGGCTATGTTTCAGACACAGCACTTAGCTTCTGACAATATCAATTTGTTTAACATGTGGCTCATGACTCTACAGAGTTCAAAGTCCAGTGTATGAGGTTATACACAGAGTCAGATGCTAGGATGAAGGGCAATAAACAGTAGCAACAGGAGCTTACAGAGGTGCTAGGAAAGCATAAATGAAGGCCCTACCAACAGCAAGCATCCCAAGGATGCTTCTTGGAAGAGGCAGGGCTGGGTCAATTTCACCATGTGAATGAACCAGTCAATAGGGGAAGGACCTTCCAGAAAGAGTGAAGCTATTTATCAAGGCTCTGTGTGGGGAATTAGAATGGTTCAATGTGACTGGAAATCAAAGTGCAAAAGTATAGAGGAAATTTGTTGGACTGACTGGAAACTTGAAGGATGATTTTCAAAAAAATCAGTTGCTTTTCCCAATAGTAGATATAACTTGCTCAAAAGAGAAATGGAAAAAAGTTTAAATGTCCCCTGACAACAATAACTAGAAAAGTTTTAGGTATTTTTTTGACAAGAAAAATAAGACTCAGAGTAAAAAAAATATTAAAGGATATACAAAGAAAGATCTTGCTAAATGGAACTGTATACTATACTATTGGATGGAAAACTTATTACATAAAAATATTGCTTCCTCCTAAATCAATAAACAGCATTCTGTAAACATTGGACAAAAAGAAAGGGAAATGGAAGGACAAAATTGAAATGGCCTAAATATCCACTTGTAGGAGCCTGAGGGACACATCCCGGCGAGACAACAGGTCCTCACAGCATACAAGGAAGCAACAGTTAAGCAGAAGGAGTCACACCTGTACTGCTGAACTTTTATATCATGTAACACAATTTCAAGTGAGTAAAGCTGCTAGAAAATGCACATAAAGGGACCCTATATTTTCTAAATATTTTCCCAAAAGAAGTCTAATACATATTTGTATCTTTATTTATATAAGGTTATAAGAACCAGATCAGCTGCTAACTAGAGTGGGTTATCAGGTTTAACTAACTAGTGAGGTGTTAAAAAAGTCATGAGATTAAACAAAATGATGAATACATCAAAGCAATATTTATATACTATAGATGTAAAACTACGTGTATGACTAGCTATATGTGTGTGAATATACACAGGTACATATTTGTCTATATGTACATGTATATATATATTCATAAGTCTACCTGTACATGTGTGTACATTTGAAAGGATAATATCTAAGGTAATTAACTGTGAGTATAAGAAGCTTTATATAAATCTGACTTTCTTTGGGTATTCCTGTTGTCATGGTTTATGTCGGTGGCCCTCAGGCCTCATGTATTTGCATTGTATATCTGTGACTGGTTTATTGTCTAGTGCTTGGATTGATGGTGTCAGTGCTACACCCTCCTAGGGGATGGAGCCAGGATGTGATGTAATGGCAGGAAGAAGTTGTGTGTCTCTCTTGTCAGTTTTCGCTTTGCTGTTTGCAGCCGCCATGAACTGCGGCCCCGCCATGCCACCCTGCCTTGGAGCCAACTGAGTATGGACTAAAACCTCCAAAAACTGTAAGAAATAAACCTTTCCTTTCCCAACTTTGGGCATCAGGTATCTTGTCTCAGCAACAAATAAAAAGTAACTAAGACAGAATTTGGTACCAGGAGTGGGGTCATTGCTGTGACTATACCTGACCATGTTTTTTGAGAGGCTTTGGAAATGGCTTGTGAGCAGAGCTTAAAAAGGTTCGGACATGTCGCCTGGATGCACAGAGCTGGAGCAACTTAGGTTGTTCTGTAGAGGAGATTCTGCAGAGCTCAAGAGACCAAAAGGCTGATAGAAAGCCTGATAGTAAAGACCAGGCTTGCAAGGTTTCTGCTGGAAAGGAGGACTATATTGGTTGTTGGACTCCCTATGATGTGTGTTTTGGCTTGGCAGAAAATTTGTCTGCATTTTACTCATGCCTAGAGACTTTGCCTGAGACTGAGATTAAGGGTAATGGACTGATTAATCTGGCAAAGGAAATTTCAAGGCAGTCAAATGTTGAGGCTGTGGCATGGCTATTGTTGGGGGATTTTAGCCATATCTATGTTGCAAATCAAGAGCAAAGAGCCCAGCAGGATAATTTAAAGCACTGTGAGTTTGGCCAGATGGAAAACTCCAGTAAAGCTGTGGATTGTAAAGATAGTGCTGAGACTTTGATTGCTGAGAGATAAGAAATATGGCCACTGGGCATCCCAGGAAGCAACAGGTCTCCACCCTTTGCAGCCCCAAAACTGCAAAAGTGAAAGAATTTTCTCAGATGAGAAAGCTTCAGAGCACCATGCTCCAGAATGGCACGGGAGGCCATGTGAGGTTCCAGAATGGCAGCAACATAGAAAAGATTTTCTTCCCAATTGGGTTCACAGAGCCCAGTGATCTAGGCAATCGACCCCTACAGCCAAGAGAGAGAAAAGCCTGGCTACTGCTCCAGCTGGCAGCAGGCCTTGGTGTCATCCACATGGCGCTAATTTTAGGTGCAAGGAAAATGCACAAATTCTGAGGGCAAAAAGGCTTCCACCTCGATTGCAAAGGGCCTGGGAGGCCAAGCAGTGTGCCCCTGAGAGGGCAATTTGTAAAGATGTAAGGGTGAAGCCAAAGGTGCAATGGAGACCCCAAAAGTTTAAAAAAGCCAAGAACGTGGATCATCCAAGGAAAGCTGTAAAAACTGAGCAGAGAGGGTTTAAGACAAAAGCTGCGGGAGCTGAAATCCCTGGAAGTGCTGTGGGGGTGGAATCACCCAAGCCTTTTGAAGCTTGCAACCAGATTGCTTCAAATCTGAGCATAAAACTCTAGGACTTAATGTTCCCCCTGCTGGATGTTGGACTTGCTTTGTTCCCAATGCTTTATATTCCCCCATTTGTAACTTTTGGAATGGTGATGTTTATTTTGTGCCTTTGCATTTCAGAAATGTTTAACCTTGTTTCTCGTGTACAGGGGGTTACAGTTAAGAGTTTGCCATAGATACTGGAGGAGACTTGGGACTTGGACTTCTCAGCAATGCTGAAAATGTTAGGACTTTGGCAACTCTTGGAGATGGACTAAATGTCTTTTGTATAAAGGTTGTACATGAGTCTTTGGGGGCCACAGGTGGAATGTCATGGTTTATGTCGGTGGCCCCCAGGCCTCATGTATTTGTATTGTGTATTTGTGACTGGTTCATTGTCTAGTGCTTGGATTGATGGTGTCAGTGCTACACCCTCCTAGGGGGTGGAGCCAGGATATGATGTAATGGCAGGAAGAAGGTGTGTGTCTCTCTCTTGTCAGTTTTCGCTTTGCTGTTTGCAGCTGCCATGAACTGCGGCCCTGCCATGCCACCCTGCCTTGGAGCCAACTGAGTATGGACTAAAACCTCCAAAAACTGTAAGAAATAAACTTTTCTTTTCCCAACTTTGGGCATCAGGTATCTTGTCTCAGCGACAAATAAAAAGTAACTAAGACACCTGTGTTGTTTAAATTGTTGTACAAAAGCTAAGTTTTTAATTATATATATTATATATAAACATATATAAATTATATATGTTTATATATAATATATTAGTTATATATAAAAATACATTATTTTATATATATTTTATATATAAAATATATAATATATATAAAATATATAAATATATAATTTATATATTTTATATCTATTATAAATATATAATATATATGAAATATATATTATAAAATAATATATTTTATTATTATTATATAATAAAAATATAATAATAATAAGCAAAGACTCATTTTTGCCTTTGGGAAAACTGAGGCATCTAGATCAAAATTCCAATTTGGGGAACAGTGACAAAGGAGACCACAAGACCAAGTCTCAAGGGTCTTTTTTATAGCACACAGGGATGTGAACTTTCCCTTGTGGTTCCAGTACTTCCTCAACACAGATAGGTGTGGATGCAGACACGGAAATGCATGGCAGTGTAGGAAAGCCACTGAAAATTGCAAAACATTGCTGTGAAGTGGGACTTTCACTCAACATGCTGGGGAACAGTTTACAAATTTGTTTTAAATGAGTTAGTTCAAATGCAAAATCTGTGTCCTTAAAAGGAATTTTTTAGAGGGGAGAAAGCAGAGATTTGATGAAAACTCCATGTATAAGCCAGGTTTTTTTTTTTTCTGCATACTCAGATCCATTCTTTAGTTACAGATAATTCATTATATTAAGAAAACTCTACATCTTTTTTATCCATTCATAGGTTGATGGGCATTTGGTTTGTTTCCAAGATTTAGCTATTACCAACTGTGCCATATATATAATGGAATACTACTCTGCCGTAAAGAAGGGTAAATTTGAGACATTTATTGCTAAATGGATGGACCTTGAGACCATATTTTTTTAAAATTATTTTTATTTTTTTATTTTTTTAAATTTCATTTAAAGAGAAAAAAGCAAAACAGAAAAAAGGGTAGAGATAATATAGGATTTCAAAAAAATTAAGAAATCACTACTTGATAAATTACATATTGTCTTCTTAGAAATAGTTGTTCATGTTACAAAATTAAGGCATACAAAGTGAACAAACAGTGAGACTGTAAACAGTTCTGTTCAACAATCCAACAAAAACTTGGTAATATGGTTATCAATCCCACACACTTAAACATACATGCAGTTATATCCTTTAGCACATTTTCTTTTCCTCCTTTTGCTTTTTAAGTACATTATATGTTTAGTTATATCATGTTTCAGCTTGCTCAGTACCTTATTGATCTGTTTCGTTGTTGTTATTTCCTTTTTAATCATCTTACATAATTCTGCTGTTTTGTTTTTGAGTTTCTCATCATCCATGACACATGGATCAGTTTTGATGGAGTTGGGAGTTTTTGGAGGTATTTTGTTGCCTTGTTTTCTCATGTTCTATTGTTTTATTTTTATTTAATTTTCATTAACTTGGAGGTAGTAATATACAACAAAACAGGATGGAATAAAGCCAATTGAGACAGTATAGTGAAATTGGCAC
Organism: Dolichotis patagonum; assembly: GCA_004027295.1. Classification (NCBI taxonomy): domain Eukaryota; kingdom Metazoa; phylum Chordata; class Mammalia; order Rodentia; family Caviidae; genus Dolichotis; species Dolichotis patagonum. The sequence continues at coordinate 2,551 of PVJX010021852.1, read as the reverse complement.
AGAACATCACAGCAGGTCACCAGGACAACAATAATAGGCACCACTGTATATCTCATTATCTTCACAATAGTTGTTCTTCTATTAAGTACAGCAAAATCAAAAGAAATACACAACGTTATAGAACACATCAAAACCGAATATTGAATAGAGCAACACCTCTAATCAGGACAAAGCAAAACAGCGATAAAAATATCTGCCTTCAGAGATAAAAGAAGGAAACTCCCCCACTTTCTGTACCATATATGTCACTTCCCAAGAGATACCCAGATCCCTGGATCCCAATTGTTAGCGGGGGGTGGTATGTGTGTGTGTGTGTGTGTGTGTGTGTGTGTGGGATATGGTATGTTTGATTCTAAACCCGCGCCCCGGTAGGCAGTAGGCTGGTTACTGGTTGGCTCAGCGCCCTAAGTTCCAACATGGCACGGATCTCAGGAGACGCTGTTGCTTCTTGTTTCCCCGCCCTGGGGTGGCTGCGGCTTGCCAGACCACAGTCACTTACCAGGGCGGCAGGCTGCTTACTGGTTGGCTCAGGCCCTAAGTTCCAACATGGCGTGGATCTCCGAGACCATATTCTTAAGTGAAATAAATCAGATGTGCATTTGTAAATACTGCATTGTCTTACTGGAGTGAGAAATTGAAAGTGTAAATTAGGACCAAATTGTACAAGAGATATGGTAAAATGGGAAGAAATTATTCAAATGGGAAGAACTAGGGAGGAGGAGGAGGAAATCAAGGGAAAAGAAAAGATGAAAAAAAGAAGGATAAAATAAAAAAAAGTTTCGTAAATAAGGAGGGTAAAAGGGGTTGAAGGGAAGGGAGGAGAATAAGAGGGCAAAAAAAAAAAATACAAGTCAAAGTATGTCATGTAGAGATACAAATTCCCTATGATGAATGTGATTGTTGTTTATACCTGAATTCTACCAATAAGCTTAACTAAATTTTAAAGAAGATAATTCAGTAGAAAAATATCAAAAGTAATTGGGAGCCATTAAAATGTTTTAAACAGGAGAGGGACATGATAAGGTTGACATTTTTAGGTCATTTAGTGTGGTATAAATGTCTCGTATGTGGAAGCAAAAACACCTCTACTTGAAAAGTAGATTCTGCTGAGGAATAAAATATGGGAGCCATGGACTTTTTTAAATTTTATTTTAAAGGGGGTAAAATTAAACACAACAAACCAGAACAGAACGGGACATAAGAAAGCATAAATTTCAAAGCTAGACAACCAGAGATCTTCACTATCTGTCATATTGTCTCTTGTTTTCTTCCAAATGGTTGTCTATATCTTTGCATATGGGGAGGTCATACTAAATAACATAGTCAATCTTTTCACAAGATGCATAGTTAACTGGTTCCCACTTGCTAAGGGGTAGGGGGACACAGGACAAGGGACAGGACAACATGAGATGTTTGATTCTCAGCCCGCGCTGGCAGGCTCACAGCCACCCCCCCAGAGAGGGGAGGAGCTCCTTGTTCTCCTGGCACCCCGAGCCAACCGCACAGTGCAGGTCCCAACGTGCCAGGGTCTCTCCCCTGTGGGCCCCATAAAGTCCGCCATACTCACCCGCTATTTTTTTCTGATGAATTGACCATTCCATTTCCAAAGTTCTGAAATGGCCCACAGCCCACAGAAAGAATTCTCTTTAGGCTCCTGTTTGAAACCAGCAGCTACAGCAATCTGCTGGCCTTGCTTCAGGGCCAGGGAGCCATGGATTTAAACCAGACTTTTGTTACTGACAAGAACCGATGTAAAGAAGTAGGGATGAAGGCAAAACAAGAGATGAAACCCAAAAGTTTCACATTGTTCTATATTAATTCTCTATGTGAACATACAAAATTTACCAATCTTTCTAGATTGGTAATGCCACTGAGAAAGAAAGAAGTTGGTAAATTAAAATAATTTCAGACTGAGATCCTTAAGTCCTCAAGAAAACATCAAAATCTGACTCAGGTTCACAAACATATTCCAAAGCGATAAGTGACCACTAACCATTTCCATCAGCTTAGGCTGCATGACATTTGGGTCGAGTTTCTATCCCTGGATCTAGTCTCATCCACACTGGGAGCGTCATGAGTGATTTTATCTAGTGATTCAAGGCAGGAATTTCTCTCTGCCTTCTACCAGACTCACATCTTTGATCACAGAGCTCAAGAGTTTAGGCCATAGCTGGCAACAAGAAGCAAAAAAGGGCCAAACTGAGGTGAAGTGCACTTAGAAAAGAGTAGCTCTTAGAGTGGGCCCTGGGATGGACCTGAGGTTTTTTCACTTCTATCAAGTTTCAGGTAACACTAATCCTGGTAAACTTGATTCACTGCTACTTTGTACAAAATTTCTCTTATACTCTCTGCTACTACATTTACTCTTTAATATATATTCCAGGAAAAAGTATTTAGTCTGGAATTTATTTTGTCAATAATTTTCTTTCTTTCAATGTCTATATTTTTCCCTAGTCTGTCCACATTTTTAAAAATGTAACTTTTCTTCTATAATTTCCTCTATTTCAATTTCATAATTTGCTCACATTAAGTGCAATGCCTTCATTTATTT